>JANQBS010000108.1:0-123692 GCA_033085395.1 Xanthoparmelia taractica | reverse complement strand
TGGGTGACGGATGGTTTGTAGCTACTGAAAAATCTGACTACATACAAGCGATAGGGCTGAGTAGTGTCAAATTCCAAAATTCTCTGTACCACTAGTACTACCCGGTGCTTCGATATCAACTCCCATACCTTTGAGGATCCAATGTACTAATAATGAGAATCGTATTGCAATAGGATTCAAAGACACAGCCATGTAACAGTAAGGTAGTAATATGACTCTTGGTGTGCATGACAAGCCTTATCTTCCGATGTAAGAAATGACCAATCAGGCACTTCTTGCATGCTCATGGCTTCCTCGGCTGAAAAGCGAACGTACAAGTAAAGCACTCTAACATGAAAACGACGTCCTCCTCCTTCATAATTAACAGCGCTGGGTACTGTCCAACGGTAGTAGACCAGGATAGGAATAGTAATACCCAGACATAGCCCAATCACTGGATCAGAGAGCAGGCTCAATACCTCCACGGGTGCATAGATAGATCTCCTGTACTCCATCATCAAACATGATACCGAGAGCTTGCGTCGTTGAAAAGGGTAGTGCCCTTGACTGATTTGGATGGATACTGGCGGCGAGGTCTGATACTGTATGATAGCCGCGAGAGACGAAGTAACCGAAGAAAGTGAGCGTGTAGCGCTGAATGAGCCCCGGCCGTGGAAGTTGCAGTACTTCTTGTAATACAATCGAGCTGGTCTATTCAGACTGAGCCGCAGATTTTCTTGTCAGAACTTCCTGCGTAGCACAAAATTAGTGTCTTTCTTGCAAAGATTGGCCGTCTCTGAAATAGACTCTCTCCCAGAATCCTCTCAGGGTATACACATCCAGAATAAAGCCTGATCCGGACACCATGGGGCTACGTCGCACAACTTTAAGCAAACACTGATCAGTGCAAGACAGCTGAAAGGTAGTTCCAAGATACAATATCTGTTCAACCATGTGCGACGCCTACGGCCAACCTCGTCCAGCTTTATCCACGCATAATCCTCCAAAATCTTGGTTAGATTGATAACTTTGATGGCAGCGTCGAGTAGTGATCTAAGGCCATCCTTACACCAATCATATAATCATTGAATATGAAGCACGAGACGATGACAACTAGCCTCCATACGGCGAAAACGAAAGGCGAAAGGCATTGAGGGTCGCTGGAGAAGAAAGTTGGAGATCCTTAACCTCCCATGTCATATTTTTTAGTCCTTAGATAGTTACTGCAACCGCTTCTCCAAATCTTTACAAGGACCTTTCGTTATCCCCGCATCAACGTTAATACTGTGCAGATAAGAATTATGGCCGTAATGCTGTCTGTATGCAGACCGTGGTACAGCCCTAGTCCTAACGGAATTCGGCATAGCCTACTCAGTATAATCGTTTCGTCTCAAGAAAAGTACGAGATCTCGACAACATTCCAGGACGCTCTCTCACCAGGCATGTGAACCTAGCTAGGCCCAATGACCTTCAATCCCTTTGGTGTACAGCATAGATTTAACAAAACCCTGCTGAGGCTTTCACCCTACACACTTCTGCGCTCAAGCCATACTCATTGAACATGCATGAAGGAATGGGGTTACCGAAGTAAACGCAGAAACGCATATCGTGCAGTAATCATTGTGTATTCTCTGATACAGGGCCGAGCCATAGGTGACCTGATAGGTGTTTGCCACCTCGACACCGAGTCACAGCAATCAGTCACTTGCTGAAGTCTTAGCATCGGTAATTGAAGAATCAATTAAGTGCTATGGCGAATATTGTGCCGGGTGCCCTGCAATGTGACATGTCCAGAATTCAAAGACAACACAATCATCGCCTGTTCTGCAGTATAATTAACATTATCATCATCATGGTCATCATCAACACCAGAATCAAATTTGCTAGTGATTAGGGACAAGCGTTCAAGCATTTCGCATGTCCAAACGTCGCTGAGATTACCCAATAATTTGTAACTCATAATGCTCTACCCCTATTTGCGTTCTGCCTTTCTCTGGCGGCCGGACTCAGAGAGTTTTACCCGCGTACCAGTAGCCAGCGTCGATGCCAATCGAACCTGGTGTTGTTCCCTTCAAGGAAAACTGCTCGAGGGCTTCTAGGAGATTAGTGAACTGAGAGCGCCCCTTCCCAATGAGTCCCTTCTCATCGTCGTCGTCGGTATCCTCGTCAAGGTCATCATCGGCTCCAAAATAGAGGTCAAAGCCCTCTCCGAGTATCTTGTTTCCTAAAACTACCTTGGTGTTCTGTCTTTGCGGTTGTGTAAGTTCAAACCAACCTTTTCTTTTCATATGCTTCTAGCATGACCTTGTCATATGCCAGTGCAAAAATGACCTCCTCTTTGATTTTTGACTCGACAGCATTCCCCCATTCCTCATGTGCTCAAATGTAGCTTCGGAGCCACCAAGACTTGGGGGCCCCAGGGCTTCCCCAACGGGTACACGGGATACTGCACCGGTCCCACGCTCTGCCCTTTTGTCTAACGTGACTACCGTGTTTTTGCAGGTCATTACGCCGGTAACCAATGGAAGAGGTCTTCCCTCACTCTTTTTTAGAAGCGAAAAAGCCTGGGCTCTGTATTGTCGGTCTCCCATGAGCTGGTTCAGCTATTTCCCGACATTGATCATGCCATAGCGCACAACGACAGCCGCAGTCACCTCAACATTGCTCGAAGTGACTTTTCGAACATAGCCATCTATAAGTTGACTAAGCCTCAGCCTGGCTTCAAGGACTCGCGCTCTCCTGCTGCGTCATGGAATTGAGACAGTTCTCATATTTTACCGGGTCATCTGATAGATTGGGTACAATATCTCTTGGATGGAGTTTTTCAGCTTCGTTATCAGTGTCGGGTATATATTCACGGAAAGGATCGCCTTTATCGACTACAACGCGGCCCACATGCTCTCGAACATGGTGCACGGGCAGTGTATGACCAAGTACGTGATATCGGCTTGTCATTTCAAACAGTTACAAAAGGATGCTTACGGAATGAAGATTTAGGGCAATTGTGTCCTAGCCTCACGAGGCGATTACGTAAAGCGCGCTATACCTTAAGTACAACCGGACAGCATCATTTTAATTCCGCGGTTTCACATGTGGGAAAACTGACCGTAACCACGCCAGACGTCTTCACAAGTCCGAGCGATACTTGTGCCGCCATCATTGCACTCGCTCATTCATTCCTGCGCCAGATACATTACTGCAAATGCAAGCTCTTTGAGCCGCAATATGCTCTACAGGCTTCTATTCCTCTTATCATTTCCAATATAGCGGGGAACTACTCTATATAAAAATAAATTAACGTCAACAGCGTCTGACTGCCTCTCTGGATGACAACCTCATACGTCCAGGACATGAGATCTATGATTCCTGCTCCGGAGAAAAGCATGCCGCTATCATCGAATACTTGGAGCAGTTGCTAGTACGAGACCATGACATACGGTTTACCGCTGCGTAGACGTCGACCCTTGTTGATAGATGCCGAGTCAATCTATTCGCCCAGCTTGGTCTCACCGTGCTGCTTTCAAAGTCACGGATTCGGATAGATGTATGCGAATGCGGAGACCGCGCCAGAACCGCACAAACAGATACCATCCACCGCCTTCCGTGGGAGCTGCTCCAAAATCCCGATCACTGGCATGTTCCTGACCCATGTGTCACAGTCAGGCGGATTGTTGCACCTGCTGTTGTAGGTCCGGAGCTTGAGCGAGTGTGCTCGTGGTCTACGAGTGATTCTGTAAACATACTACTTGTGGTCGCCAGACGTCTTTCCGTCGGTGCGAGCGGGCAGTATCAAAGCCGCGTCCCTTCGTTCGCCCTGGCAGCTATACAAAATGCTCAGAAGAAGCTCAACATGCGACAAGGTTCTCCCCGTATCAAGCTCGAAACCGTCAGGCCGCGAACTTACCAGGCGCTCCAGAAACATCTAAAGAGAACGACCCGCGAAAAAGGCTTGGGATACTTCCACATGGTCCACTTTGACCTTCACGGCCGAGTCAGGAATCATACGGCATACCTAAGGTTCGCAAACGAAGAAGGCAAACTCGTCGATAAGCCAGCTTCGGTTGTTACAGAATTACTCGCCGCAAACGGTGTGCCTTCAGTCGTCATGAATGCTTGTGAGTCTACAATGGCAAATAAAAGGGTGGATGCCAATCTGGGCCGGATCTTTGCTCAGGGCAAGATTTTGTACTCTGGCAATGTCATACAGATTCTCTAGCAGCGCAGCAACCATCTTCCTCATCAGCTTCTACCAAAACCTTTTTATCGAGACGCTACCATTCTCGTTCTCAGAGGCTGCTGGTAAGGCTCGAGAGACTACGGAAGCAAAGAGGGCGTAAGAGCCGAGATGCATCGTTTTGCGATATTCAAGACTGCTTTGTCCCTGTCGTATATATATATGGGCAAAAGAGATCTCCAGATCACCCCTCATTCATGGAACCTTCCTAGCAGCATACCGCACTAACGGGTTTCGTTCATTAATGTTATGGACCGGTGGTTTTCGATGGTTTTGTCCTTTATATCTAGGCTCCTATGGATTTGCTTATCAGCAGTCTTTGCATCATTGTCATCATCTCGGTCTTCGTTGGCAGACCAAGCCAGACGTCATCCTCAGATGATCTGCCTCGGGGTCAATACTTTTGATGGTAGACAAGATGATTAGGACCCATTGGCGCTGGATGCTTTCATGCTGAATCTCGAACACAGTATAATCCGCGACCAACACATATTCCTACAAGGCCCACCGATTGCTGGAAAATACTTCTTCCTTGATCGACTCTCACGTCTGTGGCTGTCTACGAATTTCGCCGAGCGATCTATGTGATCCAGGCAGGTATGTTCCTCGAAGCATGGTTTGCACGGTTATTGCCGTTTCTTCTACATTCAATCCAAGGTCATTCCAGGTTCCTCCACGCCGCTGCTCAGGCTAAAGATGAAGGACTCAACCGCGACCCAAGCGTAGTGGTCATCATTGATTCTATTGATCAGCTCTTCTCCAACAAGCTCACAAGCAAAAGCCCGCCTCGACGCTTTCTCTTGAACGCCCTCGGAGTAACATGTGGGAAGACCTACAGTTTGCGACCTTATCTGATACTCGTCGGTCGAAAAGGCGTGGCTAAATTCCGATAGATGTGAGATGGAAGCTACAAGTAAGATAGGCACGTCATTCCTCGCACTGCTATCTATTTCGGCCGGCAGTCTTGTCCGCGCGATGTCCTGTCGATTCTTATTGCGGCCATCCATCTCGATATAAGCACATACGTAGCCAAACCGAAGTCAACAGAACATCCCTCCCCATCACCCGTCACCCATCACCAAAACCGATATCACCAACCCCCCCCCCGCCTCCCCCAAAACCCCCTCTACACACACCCCTCCCTACCTCCTCCTCACCCCCACCATCAGCACACAAACAAGCACAAACGCCATAACCACATCGCAAAACGGCAGCGGCGCCGCCAGACTCGACGCCGCAGATTTCTTCGCCGGCGCACCGATGGCGCTTCCGCCGGATGTGGCGGTGCTCGTGTCTGTGGACGCGCCTCTGCCTGCTGCGCCGGCTGCTGGGGCGGGGTTTGGGGGGACGGAGCCGGAAGAGCCCGAACTGGAGCCGGGCGTGGAGCCTGAGGAGCCTGATGAGCCGGACGAGCCAGCTGAGCCCGAAGCTCCTGACGAACCAGATGACCCGGCTGAGCCCGCCGACCCAGCACTACCACCAGAGGACCCAGATCCTCCTCCAGGCATTGCGATGTGATCTGAACTGAGATGTCCCTTCCTACTCGGATAGACTATCGAGATTCTTCCCACCAGCGAGACCTTATCCCCAGAGCACAAACTGATATCTGCGAGGCTTGAATTCTCGTATGTGATGTAGCGACTGACTGGATTATCCAAACAAAAGGGTAGACCCAAGCCAAGGTGCTGGCTTTGGTTGTTTGGGGGGGGGGGGGAATCTAAGCTTCAGATAAAGTAATAATAGCAGCAAGTTTTGGGGAGCAGCAGAGAAAGTGCGCGCATGTGTGTAAAGTACCTTATAACAGTGGAGAAAACTTAGCCTGAGAAACTTACACATCCCTTACACCACCACGCCAAGGGGGACCCACTATATCCACTATATTCACCTTGAAAACCTTCTCAAATATGGTCCGTCCTGAATGAAGTACGTCACCGGATTGGGGGGGCCGTGGCTTCAAGCAAAGAAGACCCCTTTGCGTCCAAGAAAGGGGCAAAGGTTCATGATGAAACCTACCTTGAATAAGATAGGTAGATGGCGCCCTTTGTTCCAGTGGGCCCTGAAATCCACGGGCGAAAGCGCCCCCTTGAATAGTAGTTGAAAGTACAAGAAGAGGGGTTTCGAGGAGATGGTGGGGTATTGGTGGGGTATTAGGGTAAGATTGAATGGTGATGGGTTTGGGTCAGATGTTTAGAGATGCCAGGAGATCAAGGCAGATGATGAATAACAGAATCAAAAAATTTGCTGTTCTGGGCCGATTCCCCCCACCACTGAAACAGCGCCTGAGAACGGGTAGGTAAGCATGAGAAGGTCTGTCAATAGTTCATGGTGTGACGGATCAATATTTCCGGTCTCGCAAGGGCTGGTGCCTCAGAATGGAGACGGTTGTGTGCGGTAGTACTGGAGGAGACAGGATGATCAAGCCATGTGTGATGGGAGATGGGAGACGTGAGCCCATGGAGCATCTGTTCATGGCCAATATGTGTTTTTGACAAAGGAGAGAAGGTGTGGGTTACTACAGATCGAGATT
This sequence comes from Xanthoparmelia taractica, assembly GCA_033085395.1. NCBI lineage: Eukaryota > Fungi > Ascomycota > Lecanoromycetes > Lecanorales > Parmeliaceae > Xanthoparmelia > Xanthoparmelia taractica. The sequence goes on along the minus strand of JANQBS010000108.1, from coordinate 116,952 downwards.
GGAATGCTTTGTGGTGGAAGAAGCGATGGAAGAAGATTTGTGGAGAGATCTTCCGAGTCTTTGGTGAAGCAGTGGGGTTTTCTCCAAAAAGGACGCCATTTGGAAATTTTTGGCGGTATTACTGTACTAATGAAAGGTCGCTGTGAGCTGTGTCCCAGACAAAGGAAAGGGTTGACTGGGATCATACCCGTCATCGAGACGCAACTATAACTTATAGGTCGCCTTAGAATTCGAGCCATTTTCACGTTGCGCCGCTCAACTTAGCTTCCCCATCCGTGTTCCCATCTACCTCCTTATTCTCTTCCTTCCCTTCTGCATCTGGCTTTGCAGCTTTGCTTGCCGCAAAAGATTGCTCAAAATCAGCAATTATATCGTCAATGTGCTCCGTGCCCACTGATATCCGGATGAGATCTTCCGTGACACCACTATCCGTCTTCTCTTGGTCGCTCAGCTGCTCGTGCGTTGTGCTCCAGGGGTGGATTGCCAGGGTCTTGGAGTCGCCCACACTGTGATATGATAAGCTAAGGACAGGCACGAAGGAGCGTAACAGCATACTTGGCTAGATTCGAGATCAGCTTGAAGCCATCGACGACTTGACTTCCAGCCTCCTGCCCTCCTTTTACCCCAAACGATAGTACACCGCCGAACCCTCTGGGCAGATACTTCTTCGCGAGTTTGTGTGATTGATGACTCTCCAGGCCAGGGTATGATACCCAAGAAACTCTGTCGTTGTCCTGAAGCCATTGAGCTAATTTCAAAGCGTTGTACGCATGTCTCTCACTACGCAAGCTCAATGTCTCAATACCCAGTAAGAATTGTTGCGCGGCAAATGGATTCAGCGCCATACCAAGGTCTCGCAAAATCTCCACCCTAACACGAATGGCGAACGTAATGGGGCCAAACGTATCCCAAAACTTGAGACCGTGGTAGCCTTCTGAAGGATCATTAAATTGAGGGAAGCGCTTGGCGTTTTTGCCCCAATCGAACTTGCCGCTATCGACTACGATGCCTCCGATTGTGGTGCCATGGCCACCGATCCACTTAGTAGCCGAGTGAACCACAATATCCGCGCCGTGCTCAATAGGCCGACAGAAGTACCCTCCGGCGCCGAAGGTATTATCCACCACGACCGGTACACCATGCTTGTGCGCAACGTCGACAATCTTCTCGAAGTCGGGCACATTGTATCTCGGGTTCCCTATGCTCTCCAGATAGACACACTTGGTCTTGTCGTCAATGAGCTTCTCGAATTCTTCGGCCTCGTCACCCTTGACAAACTTTGTGGCTATACCCAATCTCGGGAGAGCGACCTTGAATTGGTTATATGTCCCTCCGTAAAGATTCGAGGTTGATACGATATTGTCGCCCGTGTGAGCCAATGCTGCCATGGTCATGAATTGGGCCGCTTGACCTGATGAGGCAGCGACGGCAGCGACACCGCCTTCCAGTGCAGCGATTCGTTTTTCAAAAACGTCAACTGTGGGGTTCATGATGCGACTGTAGATATTGCCAAACTCCTTAAGGCCAAAAAGGCGGGCGCCATGGGCGCTGTCGTTGAAGACATAGCTGGTGGTGGCGTAGATTGGGACGGCGCGGGCGTTGGTCGCAGGGTCTGGGTCCTGCCTGTTGGCGCATGTCAGTTGGGGTGCTTCAATGTACGATTAGACGAAAGGCATTCTACCCAGCGTGCAACTGTAGTGTTTCAAACTTTTGCTGTAGAGCTTCTGAACCCATATCGGCAAGTCGAGGATCAATTTATTCTGGGGCGTCGAATTGGTGACGGGAGCAGAGGGATTGAGAGTGCGGTGAGTATCAATCAAATCGAAGCAAGAGAAAAACACAGTCGTCTATATAATATCACACAGTGTGGACATGTTGTACCCCCCAAATTGCGTATTGAGGTCCCGCCCGCAGTGGGGCCTAGCGGGGATGGTGTCATTCGTCTTGGTCTTGCAAAGAAGAGGCATAAAAGAGGCTTGGCCTGAAACGTCGCATTATATAACATTTATTCTTTATCTCCAAGTATCGCGATAATCACGATTATAATTCTCTCCAAATTTGAAGCTCATATGTATTGAATGTGTGAAAAGATGGGGCTTGAAGTTTGGAAGCTGGAGAAAGAGGCACACTCGGAGAATTGTACATATAAATATGCTTAACGAGTTGCTTGCATTTCACATTTCAGGGTCCTTGTTTCCTGCATAACTTTATGAAATAACATGAATAGATCTAGGTAGGTGAGTGGAGAGTAAAATGGTACTTTATGATATGGCTCAAACGCTCTCAGCTCAGACCAACTGCATGTCTGCAAAGCAAGTTTAGCCTATCCGTGACTCATGGCGGAACCTTGGCATCGAGATCTGATCACAGTCAGCAGCATCGTTTGGCTTCCAGCATTTCCACTTTGACCATTTCGTTATTGCCTGTAAGCTCTCAAGCTACGCTCCTTTGAGGTTTTGGAGTATACCTTCCGTTGAACCTCGTAACGGAGAACAAGTCCGGAATGTTCGGAGCACTTTCTCCTATATCTTCTGCATCATACAGCATGGCCCTTTGGAATCTCAGCCATGGTGAACATGGTCGTCCATGTCGGAGATGGCACGCATGGCTCGGTCGGGAAAAACCATCCGACAATCATAAGATTGGCGCATAGAAGATACCTAGGTACTGAAGAACATGACAACGCATGAATTGATACGTACCGCTTTCAAGGAAACCCAAACTCCGAGCAGGGTAACAAAAGCGATGTACGATACCTAAGAAAGCCCAGGTATGGCCTGTACGGGCAAGAGTACAGAGAGGATGAGAAGCACCTTGTCTCCGACGATGAAATGTATCTCGATACGATATTCAATTGCTAGGCAATGTCGCTGGTAATAGCCTTAGCCTTTGGACTTTATCCTTGCTTGACAGTACCATCGAGCGAGAATGAGACGATATACTCCTTTTATAGGTCATCGATGATCGAAGCGCTTTAATGATGAATCTCTCCTGCCAGATATCTCAGATCAAGATCAAAAATAAACAGTCCAAAGTCCTGAAACACAGCGCTAAGAGCAAACCCCTGCAATTAAAATTCGCTAAGCGATCTTTCTAAGAAATAAAGCTCATTATTGTCGTCCCATTTTCGCGACAACACATTATATCACATTCGTTCATTCATTCACTTACTTGTTTACTTGCTTTACCTCTTCTTTGACATAGCTCGACGCTCATTACTTTATCGCTTAACAAACAGCTCCCACACATCCTTTGACAGGATCTCTCTTCGCTCTTTTCATACCAGGCAATCCCATTGTCCAATAGAGCCACCACCCCACATTCCAACTCTGCACATCGGAAAGGAACCACGGTACACGACCCCGCGCGACCAATATGTTTAACCTCAACCTCCCTCTTCGCTTCTCCCAGCTCATCCTCGCCATCAGCGCCCTCGGCTTGAACGGCTATGGTACTCTCCTTCCCCCCTCCCCAATAAAAAGTCCAGAATTAACCCCCCCCCTCTCAGTAACAAGCTGGTACCTCCACCACACCGCCCCCCCCACGACCCCCCACTCGCCCCCCTACCTCATCTTCGTCGCCCTCTTCACCCTCCTCGCCCTCCCCTACCTCTTCCTCAACCCCGTCCTCGCCGGCGGCAGCGCCAAACCCAACGGCCGCCTCTTCAACAAGTGGATCATACTGATCCTCGACGCATTGACATGCTTGCTCTGGTTCGCGGGCTTTGTAGCGCTGGGTGTGTTCCAGGGGGGTTTGATACTGTGCGGGCCGTGCGATGTCATGGTTGCGGGTGTGGTCGTTGGGGCGCTCGCTTGGTATGATTTGAAACAATGATACCGTTGGGAAAAGAAAGAAAAGATGCTGACCTCATTCTCATCAACAGGGCCACTTTTCTCGCAACCGCCATCCTGGCATCCCTGCACATCATGCGCACGCGCCGCGGTCCCGCCCAGCAAACCCACACCGGCTGGGTCGGCAAGCGGGAGCCGGTGCAGATTTAAGGAAGAAGACGCGGGGAGCAATCTGCTACCCTTGCTTATATTAAAGGGCAGAAAGTGTATACGACAACGACATGCGAAAAGGTTACATGGATCGGTCAGGCGCAGTCCGTGGATCATATATCAGCAAAGCAATTGTGAATTGGGGAATACGGTGTACGCTTCTTTTCTAGTCAGGCCAGTCGAGCTCTTTCATCCTACACTGTCCCGTTTCGCCAGCGAAAAATGTTGGAAAGGAAAATTTATATTGTACACCAATCTATTTGTTATTGTGACCAAGGGGAAAGTTTTTCGAGCTTGGTATCGAGAGCACAGGCACTTTTTTTTACGATCCCGTCAGGATAACGAATACACGAAACGTTTCATCATGAATATGAAAATATAGCCCCGACAGAATTGAATTGAATGCCTTTCAAATCTGTCACATGAATGCCGGAAAGTAGACAGAATGTATGTATGTAATACTGCCTACACACACACGGCTGAATTCGCTTCAGTCGCGTCTTCATTACTCAACAACAAGGTGCTGTATCAAAAACTGCTTGCTACTCGAAGCCTCAAAAGCTCCAATGAGAAGAACAGATCACCCTAGTTCCTTATCCGTCCAGACCTCGCCTGCTCAATCTCCTCCTCGCCCAGCCTCGCCCACCAAAAATTCTCCTCAGTCATCTCCTCTTCTGAAATGGTGTTGTATTCAACACCCTGATGCTCGTTCTCACGGGCACCAATCGCGCCAACGTGCTCATCATTGGCTCGAGAATCGGCTTCTTCCGGGGTTGAGAGAGAGGGTCTTGTCTGGACGGTTTCTCCGCCCTTTGACCGCAGAGTAGTAGGTTTCGAATGGCGCTCATTGAGAGCATCACGTGCAATATTCTTGCCATCCTTCTCCCGGTCCAGCGTTGCCTTCCTCTCATAAAGCAAAGACGTCATCGGTATCGCTATATCCCACCGCTTCTCGCCCCTCTTCGAAATCGGTTGCTTCTTCTCATATCTCTTCCGCAGGCGACCGATGCCCGACTCGGCGTCTTCTTTCCGAGCGTAGCTAGCGTAGGGACCTTGGTAATGAGGCCCTTGCCCAACGCCGAGTTCCTTGTGATACTCCAACTGACCGGATCCAACGAGCGATCTGGCGGCTTCGATACCCTCGGTACCGGGGTTGTCATTGCCTTGCTCGAGTTTTGCACCGCTTCCATCAGACGCTCTCACGAGCTCGATGTACGCGTCCGTGCTTTTAACGTTTGAACGCGGCCCGCAAGGAGCAGATGAGAGAACGTGAATGCCTCCTTCGGCATCACCGACAAGCAGATTATTACCGTCAGGTGAGAAAGCTCCGCTTTGTATGCTAATGTCGAAATTCGCGACATTGCGGACCAGTACATCGTTGGGATGACGTCGAACATCCCACGCCTTGATCATACCATCAGAAGAACCGGTGTAGAAAAGGGAGCCGCCAGGACCCCAAAGGCTCAACATCACCCCAGTATCGGCCTCCTCCCGTTCCTTAGTGTGATCCAGTTCCGCCAGAGGTCTGCCGTGCTTCAAGCGATGCAGTAACTGTTCTGGCCAGCGCCAATCCCAAACATAGGTACTGCCGTCCGTACAGCCAGCAGTTACAATGTTTGAATCTAAAGGGGAAAACGTAATATCTTGCATGTCTGTAGCAGGACACTCATATTCGACTTGGCAGCGTTTCGGCGTTCGGACATCCCAAGTTCGAACGACGGTTTTGGTGTTGATTTTGTCAGTGATATTAATACCAGGAGCACCACCTGTAGCAAAGAAGGGCTGAGTAGGATGCCACGCCGCGGCGTAGACGCTTTGTGACGCGGGCGTGACTTTGATGCTCTCAAGAGCATAAGCGTCCCAGAGGCAGAGCTGCCCCCCACCAGAAAGCAAATCCCCTTGCTGTTCCCATTGCTGGAAGCCAGCCAGCAGTAGATGACTGGTGTAAGGATTAGGACCCCATCTTAGACACTCTGGATATATTTTCCATTCAGGCCTCGCTTCCGCACGCGAGGCCGAAAAATTCACGTAGCACGTAGGATCATGATAGATTCGAACGGCATCTTTGACACACTTCGAGGCAGTAGCAAATAGACCTTGTCGATGCTCTGAGACCTCGATGCTAGTAACCCAGGCTTCGTGACGCAGAGTGCTCAGACATTCGTGTTTCCCGGCGGAGACATCCCAGATCTTTACGGTACAGTCATGGCTCGCGGTGAGCATTCGATCTCCTGTGGGTGAGAATGCAACCGAGGTGACGGTCTCGTATACTTTAGGATCGCAAGCGTCGTAAACAGCTTGACTAGCATTGGGTCCATTTGGGATGGTTTCAGGTTTAGGCCTATCAACTCTGTGGTCGGGTAGCTCTCTAATTTGATTCGAGGTAAGATTACCGAGGAGTAGGTTGCAAGGACGATTGTACTGTATATCCTCGATATTGGTATGTGCAGCCGCCCCAAAAGCATACAGATTGGAATCTGAATTCCATGCAACAGCAACAACATCACCAGATGCTCCTTTCCAATTCTTCCATGGCTCAATCATTTCGCTCTTCAGTTGACGGAGCTCACCTATCGTTCCAACTTGTCGTCCACGAGATGTAAGGCCGAGCTCCCGATTGCGGAGTAACGACGAAATGCAACGTCCTGGTTGGCGAACAGGATCGACCACTTTTGTCTCTATCCTTACAAGCTTTTGCTTCCCATTTTTCGAGGTGAGACCGACATGCTTCACGATACTTTGATCAGTGACAAGCTGCAATTGGTCTCTGTGTGTGACCAAATATCTCTGTCTATCCTTAGATGGCGCGCTGGACGTATCGGTGACCGAGACTGCTACGACGTGCTCAAGACTGGGATCGAGTCCTGTAGCGGGCTTAGGACAGAGATATGGTCGAAGTTCCCTTTGGGGGCTGACATCCTTCAATTGACTTTTTCTGGGAATTCTTTGAGACAATTGATTGATTGCAGTGTTCTTTCGAGAATTTGCAATATGGGGGAAAATTGGTCCGCGGCTGCTAGCAGGCATGTCTCCCACGTCTGCCGTCCTTCCTTGACCCTGGGCCAAAACTTCTTGCAATGCTTCCGTGACATCAGCGTAGCCTGCAGGCTCGGATGCGAGATGCCCCAAATCTGTTGGTCCTTCTATGCTGGCGAGAGGCTCCGAAGCAGAATTTCCATTTGTAAGAGTCCTTTTCTTTTCGATATCATTAGCAAAAGCTGTCAGTTGCGCCGCTCTTGCGCTGGGCTGATTTGCTGAAGCTTTTAAGAGCCCAACTTGGTCTCTGGTATCCAGTACCCCTGGTTCGTTGCTATGCTGGCTTGAAGCCGGCGTAGTCAACGTTCGATCAATTGAAGATATAGAGTGACCGTTGTCGAGTTTGGGCGCGGTCTTTGAAGGCCTTGTTGGAGTAAAATATTTGTTGCCACGTCTCCGGCGAAGAGCAGGGTAACGACCGCGATCAAAATCGGGTCCAAAAGGAGACGTTGGAGCCTCAGCGGGTGATTGTTGTGATGACAAAGAAATTTGTTGATTGAGAGGCTTAGATTGTGGTTGTTGCGGCGCCCGGCCCTCGTTGTTGTCGTTTGCTGCGATTGCCTGACTTGAAGAAGCATTCTGAAAGTGATTCAGACCAGCTGTAGGGGGACGATGACCTTCAGTCAAGGCTCCTAGACCCGAAGAGCTCGGGAGATAAGCTACATCAACTTTCGAATCGTTTGCAGGAGCGGCTGAGTTGTGGGAAGATTGCGCATTAGCTTTCCTGACCCTTTGACGAAACGACTTCTTTACGAAGTACTTGATTTTCTTCTTTGTATCCTCGTCTAGCTGCTGCGAATCCTCCGAGTGAGTTGCTAATCGTTTTATAACTTCGTTGATAATCTAAAGCCTAGGTCAGCGCAAGTTTATGAAGGCTCATTTTCTTCTACCTCCAGATAGAAATAAGACTCACAATCTTGCCAATAGCATCTAGATCTTCCCGAGAAACACTATCTTTGTGACGCTTTTTTGACTTCTTTATGGCAGGATAAACCACTGATTCGAATAGGAGGGTATATTTTACATAAATAGGGGACGCTGTGTCCGGTCCAGGCTCAGATATTGTGGGGTTAGAAGCTTCATAGAATCCCCGTTGAAGCCTGGGATCTATCTTCTCATGTGTGGGGATCATTGTGGGCTTTGCTGATACCCCATTTTCCCCAGAATCTGCTTTTGGTGGGTCCGATGGCAACTTATTATTCATCTTGACCGTACCTTCGCTAGGCGCTCGGCGCTCGAGCCGAGACGCTTTAAGATCACGTTCCAAGAATGGAGCAGATAGTCCTTTGGGAGAACCCTCCGTGGAGGCGATCAAGTTGATGGGAAGCCCGTTTCTGACCCTGAGTACTCTTTCGTGAAAGCTTTCCGATACAGACTTCAAAATCAATTCCGTCCGTTGGTTCTTCGGGCAATTTGCACTCGCGGGACAGAATGCCTCAAGTCCTTGCTCCACAATATGGTTGGTAATCTGTTTCATCCATTATTCTCTTCTTTGCTTGAGGGTAGGAAAACCCAAAGAGTATACTTACGCTTTTGCCAATGCCCGCCAAATCGTCCTCTGTGAGACTTTGCTTGTATTCTGCTTTTGCTAATTTTATGGCAGGATATACACACCTCGGGAAGACACCAGCTGGAGAGCTGTTACTTGTTCCATTGTGTACATGCTTCCTGTCGGTGGGCTCAGCCAAATTGGGGGGGGTAGATTCACGACGGGCACTTGGCTCTTCATTCCATCTAGCTACTTTGAGAGGAGAACCACGGGACTCAGACGATCGGGAGAACCTCCGCTTTCTTGAGCCGAGGGATGTCGAGATACCTTGAGCATGTGACAAGCTATTGTCGCCGTTGGCGGTCAAGTCCTCGTGCTTCCCAGACAACGGCCTCGGTGAGCCAGTGATCATATTGTCCAGTCCCTTTCGCTCTTCCTCTTTATTGTTCGCAATTGAATTAGGTGACCACTCATCCAGATCGTCATTCGGTCTACCAGCCCTCCTCGGTGTACTAACGCCAGCCTGCTGTAGTATGAGCTTTGGATCCTTGTTGACCCATTCCTCCAATTCACTGCATGCTTCGGCAATGTTCTGCTTGGCAGAGATTGCGGCTGAGCGTGGCGTGCGAGTAGTGAAGGTATCAGGCCTCGGAGTGACAGAGGTTGTCTCCCTTGGCAGTTTTTTACCGCCCATTCTCTCTGATATTGATGGAGAACTCGCTGGCCTCGAAGTCCCTATACCTAGCGCTGACTGAGGAGCCGAAACACCGGGGCTGGGGACCGAGGAGGTTTGTCGTAAAATTGCAGGTTTCTTCCCATTCTCCTTCAACTTATCGATATCAGATCTGACGGGATTTGAGAACATCCCAGGCAAGGGCAAAAACTTCGTTTTGGAAGCAGTTACTGGAAAAGAATCCTTTCGGGTCGGATCGACGTTCTTGTTGGGGCTCTGATGAACGGTTGGCTTTGGCGGTTTGAACGACTCAACGTGGTTGGTCAATCGGGACGCGGCAGCAACGGCCTTTTCACAAGCAGCATGGGCCCGTTCCATGCTGTCGTCATTGTCATCTTCGCCAGTCAAGTCGATAAAGGCGCCTGGCAAGGCCTGTGCCATTGTGAAGGCTTTCGGGACAGTATTTTAGACTGCCTCATGAGGGCAAGTGAAGAGAGACTGAGCCCAATCGTTTCATAATGTCGACCTCAAGCGCTAAGAATGTTGACCTGAGGGTTGAGAATTGACTAAACCTATATATTGAGACGAAAGCAGCCCACGCAAATTTTGATGTGACTTAGTGTTTTACTTCGTAAATGTTTCAGTACGGTACTTCAAACCGACGTGATCGCGCCGCGATTTAGCGTATTCATAACCCTTACGAAAGCTTGGCATTGCACGGACTGCTCAAAATCTTATAGACAATTTACTCCAGAGAAAACGTCCATGATGATCTTACACATCTAAAGGCTTTTTAACAATAGAATTCCGCTTACTACAACAAGTTCATTCTCATAAATATCTTGCCTTCGATACCACTCAAGAAACTTCAAGGTTCAACTCATCTCTTGAAACCAAGGTGCCTCTGATGGATATCTTAATCCACATTATAACAACGATAGCAAATCCTAACAAGATTAGATGCAGTGTCGCAATCAAGGCTTAGCTATCTAGTAGAGGGTGAACAATCTCAGTATTGACAACCTCCACAGGAACTCAGCACGACGAATCCGAAATTGGAGCGAAAGAAGATGAAGGACGAAGGTGTCTTCTCTTACATCTCTCTTCAATTATAGCGTTAACTTCCGGCCTTCATATGCTGTTAATAGTGAGAAATACAGAATGATTTCGTCATATCATGGGACCTTCAGGTGTATACACAGACCTATTGTTCGGTGATAGTAGCAAGAGATGAGACCAATCTCCTTATAAAGGCATTGTCTGATTTTCTCATGTATCATACATCATTTGTGAGCTAGGGATTTCGGAGGAGCTTTCAAGGCTCCAAATACAATCGCACAAACACCCAACATGCCGGCCCCTCCGATGGCATATGCAACATCTCGGCCTGCCCACCAGTACAGCGTACAGAATAAGAGGGGACCACAAGATCTACCGAATTGCCCTAGAAGCCAATGGGTCAGTAATCTAGGGCTACGATAGCAAGAACTCATAGCTTACCCCAGCTTCGGTGATTACCCAGTTTCCCACCCCTTTCTCCTTCGGCAGCCTCGAAGCTACTCAAGCTATTCATTCCCGTCACAACAGTAGCAGTCGTCACTGCCAGCAACGTGGCAGCTCCCCACAGTCCCGCTTCGGTCGTCAGTCTGCCTAACATAAAGAAGCTCACTGCGCATGCCACTACGCCAAGCTGAACGACTCGAAGTGGGTGCAGTCTCCTCGTGACGGATCCTTGCAGTATCGCAGCGATCAATCCCATGAATCCAAGGAGCCTGCCGGATTGGGAGGATGTGTAGGCAAACAGATCATAAGTCATGAACGGAAGCGAGAACTCCATGCCGCTAAAGAAGAGGATGAAAATGAAGTGGGTGAAGTTGAGAAGTGTATGCGAATTCGTACGAACATGCTTTTGTTGCTCTACCCCGGTCTTTGGTGTCGAGCCGTTCGTTGTCGGCGTTACACGCGACGAAAGAAGAGTCTCCGGAAGATAGTAGTAGAGATACATAGTCTCCACCAAAATCAAGAAGAGTGAAAAACCTGCAGCTGTAGCGAAAGGATTTGCGACTACTGTTTCGATATTTGCGAGAGCCGCACCCAGGGCAGGTCCAAATGTAAAGGCAATAGAGAAACAGGCTCCAACCAGAGCCATCGTAGCGCCTCGTTGCTTATCGTCGCTAACATCCGCTGCCATTGCTGTTGCTAATTGGACATTGCCTTCGCTCAAGCCTCCTACTATTCTGCTCGCCAAGAATGTTCGGAAGTCCGTCGCCGCTACCCACAAGGCCACCGAGGCAATGTTGCCAGCCATGGACCAGAGAAGTGCAGTACGTCGCCCATATTTGTCGGAAAGGTGCCCAATGATAGGGGAAGCAATTGCCTGAAGGAAGGAGAAGAGGGAGCCAAGGGCGCCTCCAAGGAGGACTATGTCATATCGATCGCTGATGGGGCGCGAGAAGGATTGCTTGTAGGTATTCAAACCAAGGAGGATACGATGGAGGAGCGGGTATGTGTCATCTTGTGTCTCGAGATTGCGGTAAAATTCGAGGAGCTTTGGGAATAGGGGAAGGATGAATGTGAAAGATATCTAGGATCGTTCAGCAGAGTGCTTCATTTCGTACGGCAAGTAAGGGTACATACCAAATCGAGTAGCAACGAGACGAAGATGACCCGCAATATTTGATTTCGTTTAGCAGGAGATACTGGCGTTGCAGACATTGTAGGTAGCTAGTGGTGGCTGTGGATTCTCCAAGGACTTCATATCCACATTCAGTGCGCAACAACGTTTGCTAAATAGTAAACATGGTAGTAAGCAAGATGACATGACCTGCATAGAAGACAGAGTGTCTTTAGGACAAATCGGACGCACACTGCATTCAGAGTAACCGGGAGAATCTGAAAGAGGCAACCGAGCTTACCCCGGCGCTTATAAGTCCACGTTTATTCCCCCTTGCTGTACCTTACTTCAGGATGATAGAGCCACAAGCATTGCGTGATCCAACTGCTTCCGCCATGCTTACCTATTAAATACAACGTCAACTTCACATAATCTTTCATGATTCCAAACAGTTTGTGGTAGTTACGGTTGGATACCACTCTACGGATTCATTATCTAGCAGGTGTACTAACGTTTAGCCTATCCTCAGAATATCTTCACATATCCAGTCACAAACATGTGAATGGCACAATGGGACGTGATTACGTGAGAGCAGAGGGCGGATATCAATTTGCTAAAGCTAGAATTTTGGAGAGGCAGAACAGAAGTATGTGATTCAAGCTTTACATATGTCACCAGGTAGCCTATTTGTGGGTTCCATTTGCTCGTCGTAAGCATTAACAGATTCCAATATCAGTAATGAATGGATACAGCGATACCTCTTTGACCAGCTGTTGTTTAACTCTCTTGCTCCTTCTTCCTGAAAGATGTTGCGCGATTACAATGAGTTATTTGCTCAATTGCTCTGATGTCATGCTTTCTCGGTTGATGACGATTTACCCGACAGTCTGACGACAACAGGCAAAATGCAAGCACGATGAACTTTTTTATCAGTCCTCGTAGACACTTTGTCCATAATCCATTGACGCCAATTTATTTCTCATCCCTCTCTCCCTCCAGCTATGGGCCCTTCAGTGTTCCAGCTGCAGTGCACCTGCAATGTCCGTTTCCCGCCATCTTCCAATACTCTTCCCCTAACAACGAGCAGAATTATCCATGGGGCCGCATCGGCAAATCCTCTTTGTGCGCCCGCCTCTGCTCCAAGACTCCTAACACCGGCTTCGAAATTGAAGATAAACCCTACTCGGAGATGTGGGTACGTGTATATTGGCGCTGCTCCTTCCCGTTTGCTATTGCAATTGATTCGCAAGATATGATGTGATAGCCAGAGGCCCTTTCTACCCCAGAGATTTATCATACATCTCATCCTCTTACCTCGACTGAGTAATGCTGACTCCCAAATCTGCTAGATGGGCGACTACCCGGTTCAGCCTGCGAAGAGCTTTAAGACTGGAGAAGAATTGCAAAAGATTGTGGACGAAGATAAGGAGGGGCTGCTGGGAAAGGAAGTTATGGCGAAGTTCGGAGGTGTACTGCCGTTCCTGCCAAAGATATTGTCAATACAAAAAGCGCTGGAGCTGCAGATTCACCCAAACAAAGACCTTGCGGCTAAGCTACACGCCGAAAATCCTGATCAATTTACCGACGATAATCACAAGCCTGAGATCGCAATAGCACTAGGCAAGTTCGAGGTGTTCGTCGGTTGGAAGGCGACGCCCGACATTCAGTATCTCTTCGATAATTTGCAGCCGATCAAAAAGTTCCTTCCAAACGGACAGACACATTTCAACAATGAGACATTGAGGCAAGTGTGCCAGAACATCCTAACATCGACTGATGAGAGTATCAAGGACTGCCAGGAGCAGTTGGGGAAAATTCCGCGAGAGAAATTTGGTGACCAGGCTTATATCCTCGATGTGCTACCAAGGTTGCAAGGGCAGTATTCGATTGAGGATCCGGGAAACCTGGTCACTTTGCTGTAAGACTGCTTCCTGACTGGGTCCAGATCTTCACGCTGATGGAATGGTCAAGTTGTATGAACTTCCTCACTCTCGAAGCCGGTGAAGCAATATACGTCCCGGCCGACTGTCCACGTAAGTGCTTTCGAATTGACTCTTTCAAACCTGGGCGGAAAGCTATGTATCGATGATTCCTTACTTTCTCAACAAATCTCGTAGCTTGAACCCCGTTTTACAGATCAAGGCTGACTCAGAAACATGAAGACGCTTATCTTTCTGGCGACATCGTTGAGTGCATGGCCCGCTCCAATAACGTTCTCAACACTGGGTTCTGCCCACGTGCAAAGAGGGATAACATCGAGCTGTTCACTGGGGCCCTGACGTTTTCCCCCCATAACGCCAAGGATGCGATGCTGGGTGCTACCAAGAGCAACAAAGGGAAGATGGGGAAAACGGTGATCTATGCACCGCCCACGAGCGAATTTAACATGTTGAAGACGAACTTGCAGGCTAGAGAAACAGAGGTTCAGGAGAAGATCGCGGGGCCTAGTGTGATCTTCGCAACGAGCGGAGCTGGGAAGATGAAGGCGGCTGGCGAAGAATTCGACATCAATGAGGGGTACATTTTCTTTGCTGGTCAGGGTGTTGAAATCGAATTCAGCGCAGAGAGCGGCCTGGAGGTATACAGAGCTTATGCTGAGTGAAAGCAGACGGTGAAGCAGGCCAAGCGCAATAGATAGATTACATTTAGCTTCGTGATGAAGGGAAAAGGACAAACCTGGACGCAAATCGATCCTCTCGTGCTTCTCTAGAGTCCCTGACGCTTAGTACACTCTCTTCAACTCCGGTGTTGTGGCAGAAGGCCGTTGTGGTTACGATAAGCCACATGCAATGTGGGACGTCTTGGACACGTGTTTTCTTGAACTCGGGAGCGTTCAGATCAGTACCAGTGGTAAGGGTTACAGTATAAAGAATGGCGGGATGAATGGGTGTTTTAGCGCCTTGGCATCAAGCCTCAATGTCTTTTTTTGTTTTGTTGTTTTTAATTCCTGGCGACCGATTACAATTGTAAGCCCGAGCCCACCACCACGATCTCTCCTACTTTGCGTTTCCGCTGAATTGTACTTCCACCAGAGCAAAGCTGCAACTTCATTGCATTGATGGTTTCTGGCCTTTGCACCTCTGGGCTTACGGTTTACAGAGTCGAGACAAGGGTTCGAGCCTCAAGTGGAATTGAGGCTGGATTCAATAGCAACATTGACCAGAGATCTTGTGGCTCGAACCTCTTTGATGCCATGTGAAGAAAAATAGAAGAAGAATGGATGCTGCGGTTGCGGCGTTACTGCCATGCTTTGTACCTCTGCCGTCTAATTTGAGTTGTCAAAGAACTCTGTAAACGCTTTGAAGAATGCTCGGTCCACGCGTATCCAAGGGACAAAGGAGGAGTTGCTCTCTTTACGCCATGGAGTCTAGAAGGTATAGTATGGGAGAGTATACTTTGCTCTCAAGTCTTCCACTTTTCACCCCTTTTACATCTACCAGCAACTTGAGGATTTCCAGTTCTTATTCACTGTCTTTACCAGATATCTTCTTTCGAAGAACATCTCTTACGCTCTCTTAACCCAAAAATCACTCCCTCTTTCCAATCATCTTTCATTTCCCATCCCATTCCTTGGACGGTGCTTTGCTAGTCGACGGCCTCTGACTTCTCCCGTTGACCGAGTCCAATCGCTTCAACTGGGCCAATTGTTTGTATATCTGTTTCTTGCAGAGTCTTCAATCTTTTCAGCACTCCTCAGCATCTACATCCACACAGAAGTTCTGAAGATCCGTGATCTCCAACTCCGTCTTTAGCAGAAGCGAAACTCCGAACCATCATGCGGTCTTCCACTCTGACTCCCCTCCTGTTCGCAGCTAGCATTGTGGCTAGTCCAATCATGAACACTGTAATTGACGAGGTTGTCAAGACTGCTGTGGTCAACGAAGTCGTGACTGTACATGAAGGGGCAAGTCAACCAGCACCCACCCCTGCAACCTCAGTAGTTGTTGAAGTCGATGCAGTACAAGCTCAGACGCCCGCAAACACAGCAACCTCTGTCGCGCCAGTAGCTCAACAAACCTCGGCGCCGTCTACGAGCGGTCTTCCGCTGACCTACCAACCGAACCTAGACCCCGAGAGCGCCACATACCAGGGACTGGTCCTCCTAAACCACAACGTTCATCGCGCCAACCATTCGGTCCCAGACCTGGTGTATAACAGCACTTTAGCTTCATACGCTGAGCAGATTGCCAAGACATGCGTCTATAACCACAGCAAGTAAGTATACCCACCCTACCACAAATCCCTGCGCTCACATTTCTGCAGGGCCGCAGGCGACGGTGACTACGGACAGAACATCGGAGCCGGATTCGAGGCTGGCAGAATCTCCCGCCTACTCAGCAACATGTTCTATAATAGCGAGATCAACAACTATCCCCTGCCGTACGGGCAAGAAGCCCCAGCAGGGTTCGAGTCTTGGGGCCACTTCAGCCAAATGGTGTGGAGCGATACAACCTCCGTTGGCTGCTATACTTACGACTGCTCCCCTGCCGGTCAACCCGCAACGCAGGACTGCGACGCGAACGGGCACCCGTATCTCGCGAATACGAATTGTGGCTCTGATATTAGCATTCCTGCCGTCTTCACCGTTTGCAATTACTACCCCGAAGGTAAGAATCCGTTCCGAAAGTTAATGGAGAGATTGTAGAACGGGACTAACTAGCTTCGAATAGGCAACATTGATGGGCAATATGACGCCGTGAAAGCGCCCTTGGGCCATGGTACTGTGGAGATGACGGACAATGGGCTTACAGGGCCGGGTATCTAATTTTTGAACTTGTCACTTTCACCGTTTGATATAGTCATCCTTCTTTCTTATTCACTGTATATATTAGTCAGTGTGAGCTCATTTGCTGGGGGAGCTCTCATTTATTTTGGATCAGATTAGAGGCCTTAGTGGTCTTTCATATGCTCTTTTTTACTCTTTGTTTTTCATGTGACGCAAGGTCACCCCTCGCAGCAGGACACGGCTACGCATGTAAATGAAGTAATCCAGGCAGTAAGATGACACAACAGTAGACAACTCGGCTCAGGCAGCAAGACCCAAGGTCCCTCTTAGGCTCGCTCAAGCACTTTCCCAGGAATTCTTGCAGTCAAGAAAACCCCAAGACCTGACAAATCCGAACAAATAATCTTGAACCTGCAAGACTGACCCAACTCCTCTTCGTCCTCACGGGCATTAGATGTGCCAAAATCCATCGGACCTCCTCGGCAACGACATCAGGATGAGTAAGATGGACATTGTGTCCACAGTCCGGGACGTTCCTGAACCTACTATTCCTTGATAGCCTCAACTGCTCTCTCTTCAACTGCTCGTCAGCTTTACCCATAGCCTCAAGCATGAGATCACGCGCCCTGCGCTGTTCATCCGGCATACTCCCATCCTCCCCCCGCCGCGCGCTAAAGGCGGACTCGCCCCGAATAACGCTCAGCGGACAATCGCCAAGCACCTGTCTTCGATACTGCTCCTCAGCATATCGGCACTTGGTCTCCGTGCCCGTCTCCGAAAGCACCATGCCTACCACGTCTCTGGAGTGCAGATGCAGGAACTCCCGAGCCACACAGCCGCCGTAAGAGTGCGCCACTAGTACATACGGACCGGGCAGGTCGATGGCTTTGAGCAGCAGGGAAAGCTCTTCTGCTGCCATGGGTCCTGTCTCCCTATCGGGACCCTTTTCGCTACGGCCTAAGCCCGAGCGGTCGTAGAGGAGCACACGCACGGTGTTGCGGAGAAGAGATGATACCGGCTCCCAAGATTCGCAGACGGCGTTCGCGCCAGGGAAGACGATCAGTAACGGGTCACCGGGCATGCGAGTGGGCCCGGAGGTCGAAATGTAGAGCTTATGGGTCCCTATGGAGATGAGGCCTGCTTTCTCCGAGGTCATCCATGCGTTAAGGGGTTTAGCCATGCTCTGTATCGGAATTTAAAACATTGGCGGTAGTCCGGACAATAGAGCGGTCCTTCTGGTTTACATGTTTTTTCAGGAAAGGTAATACCACATGCACCCTCTTCTCGCTGCTTCTCTCAAAGAGTCGTGTAGGGAAAAGACAAGGCTACTCAGTGAGACTTGTCTCCCTTTACATGACGAGTGAGTCCCTTCATGTCATAGACACCGTAGCAAACGTTCAAACAGCTGAACTCAGTCATGTCAATGTCCCCGTAGTTCTGGTCTGATTTGCCGTACCTCTGTATACGGGGATGAATCTTTGAAGTAGACACCAAGAGTGATGAGTGGTCCCGGCTCAGCGCTACCAATAGCTTGTTTAGCTTGTGCAAATAAAGATTTAGTGAAATAGCTTTTAGAACTCTGTATTTGCTCTAAGCTTTTAAAAAATTTGATATATACTTATCGTAAGATTAATCGAAATTCGAAGATTATCTCCAAAGTTTTCGTCGAGAAGCTTCAAATCGGAGAATTCTTTTAGACCTTAGATTGAATTTCTTCATGACTCGATAGATAGCTATTTATCTTCTCTATTTATAAGTTAATTAGAGTCCTAATTGCTATCTTAACAATCTTTATATATACTTCTTTTTGGTATCTGTTGTCTTGATTTTTGATTAATAGATATATGGGTTGGGTGACCAGCGAGGAATGCCAAGAAGTCCAATCACATTTGCACAGGCTAAATCGTCAATGACGTCTATTGCAGCGATCAAACGGTCACACACTCTGGCACGTCTGGTTCCCTCAAATAAATTTGTCCCAAAGGCCCACGTATCTTGTTTCCGTGAAGACACCGTCTCGAGCTTGGGCGATCATTCGATCGGGGCCTTAGATCACAAGTAGCCTATGTAAGGCCTACAACGCGCTGGTCAGGGGCGGGCTTGTGTATGTCAACAACGGCCATTCCATTAGACACCCGGAGCACCGAAGAGGCGCAAGAGCTCAACCATGGCCTCAGCCACGCAGGTGGAGACTGGCGGAAATGATCAGGGTAATTTGCAGTTGATCAATCGGCTAAACGAAAGTAGGAGTCCGTACGTAAGTCCTCATTGTGTCACCTCGAGGCCGTCGATGAAAATGCCTAAGCTGAGAGGCTTGTCACACAGGTCCGGGAACACATGAACAACCCAGTAGCATGGCAAATGTGGGGCCCAGAAGCTCTGGGTTTGGCTAAGAAGCACAATCGCCTACTGTTCGTGAGCATTGGATATGCTGCATGCCATTGTACGTCTGAGCCGTGCTCTCAACACGTTTTTATCTTAGGGGCGCCGCTCACAGTGAGTTATCAGGGTGCCACGTCATGGAACGCGAATCCTTCTGCTCTCCAGAAGTCGCCCAACTTCTCAATGCCCACTTCATTCCCATCAAGATCGATCGTGAAGAACGACCAGATATCGATGCGATCTACATGAACTACGTTCAAGCTACCACCGGCTCTGGTGGATGGCCACTAAATGTCTTCCTTACCCCGGATCTTGAGCCAGTCTTTGGTGGAACTTATTGGCCTGGCCCAGACAACTCAATGACAGCAGTCGGCACAGCTGTTGCCCAGACTGTAGGCTTCGTGGATATATTGAAGAAGTTGAGAGATGTCTGGATTCAGCAAGAGGGCCGATGCCGAGAGAGCGCTAAGGAGATCACTAGGCAACTAAGAGAATTTGCTGAGGAAGGGGTGCACAGTCATCAGATGGGAGAGAAAGGTGAAGGTGAAGGACTTGAGCTTGAACTACTGGAAGAGGCGTATCAGCACTTTAGAAAGAAGTACGACAAAACCAATGGAGGCTTCTCGACCGCGCCAAAATTCCCCACGCCAGTTAATCTGAGCTTTCTGTTGAGGCTTCCGCAATGGCCGCAGACAGTGAAGGATGTCGTTGGCGAATCGGAGTGTCAAAATGCCTCGAACATGGCTGTACACACCCTTCGAAGAATGGCACGCGGAGGGATCAGAGACCAAATTGGTTACGGATTTGCAAGGTATTCTGTTACCAAAGACTGGTCACTTCCACATTTCGAGAAAATGCTATATGATCAAGCACAACTTCTTGATGTTTACCTTGATGCTTTCTTAAGCACTCGAGATCCCGAAATGCTCGGTGCCGTATACGACATTGCAACCTATCTCACAAGCCCACCAATGGGGGCTCCGAGTGGTGGCTTCTTTTCAGCAGAAGACGCTGACTCCTACCCATCGAAAAGCGATACCGAAAAACGAGAGGGCGCCTACTATGTCTGGTCCCTTAAAGAATTCCATGACGTGCTGGGTGACAAGGATGGGGACATTTGCGCTCGGTTTTATGGTGTTACGGCTGATGGCAACGTCGCATCTCAGAACGATCCACACGACGAATTCATAAGTCAGAACGTCTTGAACGTTACCACTACTCCTAGCGCTTTGGCCAAGAAGCTAGGGATTCCCGAAGCCTCGATCACTCAAACTCTCAAAGCAGGGCGGCAGAAGCTCCGCGAATACAGGGAGAATCATCGACCGCGCCCAGCCCTCGACGACAAGATCATTGTCTGCTGGAACGGTCTCGCCATTGGTGCGTTAACTCGTACGTCTTCCGCTCTACAGTCTATCGACACTGTCAAAGCTGCAGAGTGCCTGGAAGCCGCCATCTCTGCCGTCGCCTTTATTAAGAAAGAGCTCTTTGACCCTCAGACTAAGACCCTGTACCGAGTCTACAGGGAAGGCCGAGGCTCTACACAGGGCCTGTGCGATGACTATGCTTTCTTCATTCACGGTCTGATTGAGCTCTACGAAGCTACATTCGACGACTCATACTTGGAGTTGGCGGACATACTGCAGAAGAGACAAATCGAATTATTTACCTCTTCGGATTCCCCAGGCTTCTACACCACACCATCTCCACATCCACCAGATCTGCTCATGAGGTTAAAAAGCGGCATGGACGCCGCCGAACCGTCATCCAACAATATCAGTGCTCGGAATCTCTATCGCTTGAGCAGCATGCTCGACGACGCCTCGTATTTCAAGAAGGCGAAGGAGACGGTCGAAGCGTTTGAGGCCGAGATTCAGCAATTTCCATTCACCTTTTCAGGCATGTTGGGAAGCGTCGTCATGGGTCATTTAGGCTTGAAGGGCATTGTACTTACAGGAGAGAATGAAGAGACGCTAAAGCGATTGAGGCAGACCGTACGGCCGAACAGCACTGTGGTTGCGCTTGGAAAAGGTAAGGGCTCGTGGTTGAGAGAGCGTAACGATCTTCTCAAGCAGATGGATGCGGAGAAGGATGGCGTTATGGTTTGTGAGGGTGGCACTTGCAGAGAAGGAGTCGAATTCGTATGACATTACGGTTGAGAGATCATGTCTGCATCGGAGAGGAACAACACCTTGTTGGCAGTTCTCTCCAAAGAATATGATGAGCACATGGATGCTAAAATGGTGATTATGTACTAATCTTAATTATGATTTCGAGCTGAAGTTGGTACACTTCAGGCAAATGCCATAAGGTTTTTAGTCTTGGCTTAAAACGTATATACACTCATCAACGACTGCCTTGGAGACCCACTCAAGATCTGTCGTTTGGATCAAATTTGGCTTCGAAGAAACCCCTATAATGCTTCTTTGCCCCAGCTTCCGCCAGGTCTCTGACCTCTTTAGGGCTCAGTGTGAACGTCATGGCCCTCAAATAATCACTCAGTCTTTCTTCCTTCCCACTCGTTGTGATGGCCACCACTCCTTGGTCAATGCACCACCGCAATGCAATCTCGCTTTCGCTAACATAATACTTTTTCGCCAAAAACGCCAGCATCTTATCGCAAGGTCCGGGCTTGGCTTTAGTGACAGCGGTCAGGGGACCGTATGCCGAGACGGCAATGTTCTGAGACTTGTGGTAGGCTAGCAGAGAGCCGTGTTGCAGATAAGGATGGAATTCAATCTGATTAATCGAAGGCGGCGTCTTGGCCGTAGCGAGTGTGGCCTTCAGATGAGATTCCAGATAATTGGACACCCCTATTGACTTGGCCTTTCCTGATTCCTTCACACTTTCCATGGCGGCCCACGCTTTCTGTAGGTCTTCGTCTGACTCGGCAAAGTAGGGCCAATGGATGAGATATAAGTCTACGTAATCCAGCTGTAATTTCTCGAGGCTTGCATCAATTGCTTTGGGTACGTCGGCTATGTTGTTGACGACTTTCGTCGTCACGAAGAGCTTTGATCGTTCGACTTTGCTCTCTTTTATGGCAATTCCCGCCTCCCGCTCCGTGTTATATATTTCAGCATTATCTAGGTGGTAATAGCCGAGCTTTATAGCTGTCTTTATGCCCTCGACGGTCTTCCGGTCGATGCTACCTTCACTGGACTTATACCAGGCAGTCCCGGCTGGGGACGGTTAGAACGATCATCACGGCGGCAGGTGATTGCTTACTGCCATAGGCAAGCATAGGTATCGACGTTCCATCGTTGAGCTTCAACTGAGGGATAGGAGTTGAGATGTTGGCCATCTTCAGGGTGATGGTCAACTTGATGAATTGATAATGATGTTGACCGCAATTGGTGTAGTTCTGATACGGGGATAAGACTGGGGGATAAATTTGCCTTCAAAGAAACGTCATAAATGGCATCGGACTTTCTCATCCGCCATCAGACCATGTGCACTTTACGATGCTCTCTCTACGCTTTCTGCACTTTTGACTATATGAATATAGGTTTTGGATCTTGTACATGCTTCTCCATACCTTGCTGCATCCTCCACGACTCACACAACTCCGCCTCGCTCAAATGACCGCCCATCTTACGAATGGCGCCGCCAACGGTTCCCGCAACGGTACCAGCAACGGCACTTTCCACGGTGTGTCGTTGCAAGAACTTCCCAAGTCGAACACATTCACCGCAAAGCTACCGACCGATCCTGAATTCAAAACGCCCTCCGACTCCGACAGGGCACCACGAGGAGACCTAGGCCCTCGGATGGTTAAAGGCGCGCTTTTTACTTATGTTAGGCCGGAAAAGACGGAGGCCCCTGAGCTTTTGGGGATCAGCCGAACTGCATTGCACGATATCGGATTGAAAGATGGAGTAGAGAACACGGAAGAATTCAAGGACCTGGTGGCGGGAAACAAGATCTATTGGGACAACCAGACAAAGGAAGGCATATATCCTTGGGCGCAATGCTATGGAGGCTGGCAATTCGGTTCTTGGGCAGGCCAACTTGGCGACGGTCGGGCAATATCTTTATTCGAAGCTACCAACCCGTCGACGAAGATTCGCTACGAAATACAGCTCAAAGGTGCCGGCAGGACCCCTTACTCGAGATTTGCAGATGGGAAAGCTGTTCTACGCTCAAGTATCCGCGAGTTCATCGTTTCAGAAGCACTCAATGGCATGCACATCCCCACCACCCGCGCGCTTGCCCTCACACTTGCCCCAAAATCTACCGTTCGTCGTGAACGACTTGAACCTGGAGCAATAGTGGCCCGCTTTGCGTACGTACTTTCCGTCTCCCTATTCGCTCTTTCGCACAATATGATTGAAATACGTCATGGGAATCACCGCTCTCGTAACAGTATTCTAAAGCTCGTTATTCCCCATTAATAGGCAGCGCTGACCGCGTATTCATAATTCAGGCAATCCTGGCTACGGATCGGTACCTTTGACATAATCCGTGCTCGAGGCGATAGAAAGCTTGTCCGCACTCTTGCCAACTACGTCGCTGAGAACGTGTACCCAGGGTGGGAGTCTCTCCCGTCGGCACTGGAAGATCCGTCGAAGCCCAGCCCAACCGTGATTGATCCTCCCCGCTCTGTTCCATCCGATAAGATAGAAGGCGCGGAAGGAGTAGAAGAGAATCGTTATACACGCCTCTATCGCGAAATTGCCCGTCGCAATGCCAAAACCGTCGCCGCGTGGCAAGCTTACGCTTTCACAAATGGCGTTCTAAATACCGACAATACCTCTTTGCTTGGGCTTTCCCTCGACTTTGGACCCTTTGCCTTCCTTGATAACTTCGACCCCAGCTACACCCCAAACCATGATGATCACGCTTTACGGTACTGCTACAAGAACCAGCCGAGTGTCATATGGTGGAACCTAGTGCGTCTGGGCGAATCATTGGGTGAACTCATCGGCTCCGGCCCCAAAGTCGATGATCAAACCTTTTTGGAGAAGGGCGTCTCGGAGGATTTTGCGCCGGAACTGATCAAGTGTGCCGAGACTATTATCGGTAACGTGGGCGAAGAGTACAAGACTGTCTTCTTAGCTGCGTATACACGTTTGATGCGCGCAAGGCTCGGCTTGGTCTCGGACAAAGAGAGCGATTTTGACGAGCTTTTCTCCGAATTGCTGGATACGCTTGAAGCATTGGAACTGGACTTTAACCACTTCTTCCGCAGACTGAGTTTCGTCAAGGTCTCCGAATTAGAATCGGAAGAGCAGCGAAAGCAAAAAGCGGGCGTCTTCTTCCACGCCGAAGGCATGACCGCCACCAGCAGCGTCACGGAATCCGCAGCGCGTGAGCGGGTTGCAGTCTGGCTCGAGAAATGGGCCAAGAGAGCGGGCGAAGACTGGGGCGAGAAGGACGAGGAGAGGGAAAGGGAAATGAAGAAGGTGAATCCGAAATTCATCCCCCGATCCTGGGTGTTGGATGAGATTATCCAGAGGGTGGAACGTGAGGGGGAGAGGGATGTAATCAAGAGGGTCATGGCGATGGCAGAGCATCCGTTTAAAGAGGAGTGGGGAGGGGATCGGGAGGAAGAGGAAAGGTGGTGCGGTGATGTCCCGAGGCAGGGGCGGATGATGCAGTGTAGCTGTTCTTCATGAACGTCAGGCGAGGCGCCATGAAAGAAGTAGCGATTAAAATGTCGGAAAACCTCTAGATTACACAAAAGCAGCATCAGCAACTCCAACCACCACTCTTTTGGCATCTTGCCTGGCGTGTCCCGAATGTAACCATGACCATGAGCATGAGCATTAACGAATCAAGATCCTTCAAACCCACAAATACATTAAACCCCATTATCCAGTACAATAAAATTACAGTCAGCTTTTGTGTTTAACTTCTCCAAACATCGACCCCTTCTTTACCGTATACTAGAGATTACCCCACAATCCCATTATCCCCAAGCGGTTATTTACTTAACCCTTTCGTACTTGTAACATCATACCACCACCGCTCGTCGACTTATCCTATCCTACCTCATGTATCAGTCTCGTCCGTCCGTACTATATACCCGTACTCGTACCAATCTCTCTCTTTGCCTTTTGAAACAGAACCGGAACCTCAAACCTGCGTCACGGACACTGTAAAGGAATTCAGAATCAGCTCCTTCTTCGAGACAGTGTCAGTGGAAAAGGGGGATAGTACGCAGTGGCCATCAATGGATGATCCCGAAGAAGAAGGCGAAGACGAAGACGCAGAAGAGTCATCCGAAGCTCAAAAAAACAGAATAAAAAAAAGAAGTGATACACACCCATATCAACCTTCATAACCGCATCCGGCTCCCCCGTAATAAACTCAAACCGTATATTCCACGGACTCTGCGTCGGCGTAAACGTATACTCATTAAGCTGAAACGTCCCCGTCGGCTTATCGCACGCATCCGTCGTCGCAACCGCCGCATGATTCAGCATGAGCCCCACGAACCCTTCCTGCTGCGTGCACACGTCGAAATAAGTGTAATAGGTCAGCTGATACGAGGCGCCCGTTTCGAGATACAAGTCCTGGTTCAGGCTGGCGGGATGCATATCCGTGTCCGGGTCCACGGGGCCGTTTTGCTTGAATTCGTAGGCGGTGTTGGAGTTGTAGCCGGGGGAGGTGAGGGAGTGGGCGGTGTTGGTTTTGTCCTCGGCGATCCAGGGCGGGAGACCGCATTCGAAGTCCCCGTTGACGACGGTGCCGTAGGTTGAGGGGGGGTTGCAGGAAGAAGGGCTCGTGGCTGAGGCGGTCGGGGCGGCGGATGAAGAGGTTGCTGGTGATGTTTGTGAGGAAGCGGGTGTCGAAGCTGAGGAGGACGCTTGGGAGGATGCCACAGTGACGGGCGACGAGGGCTGCGTCGAAGACGTAGATGAGATGGGTTTGGCGGACGACGACACTGAAGAGACTGCAGAGGTCGCCGGTGGTAATGGATTTGGGGTATAAACCGACCCTATCGGCGGTAGTTGACCAGAATAACTGGACGTAGAACCGACACATCAGCTCAAACTTCAATTGTGGCCACACGTAATCATTGAAATCCAAGAGATGTTCTTTCTTTCTTTCTACTTTTGGATAAAGGGCAACATAAATTTCATTCAGATATATCGATTACAATTATATAATGTCCACCAACACCTCCGCAAGAAGAGACAAAGCGACTTCAGATCGACCAGCTACTTACGAGCTCTTGGTGTAGCTGTAGGATTCTGACACGGTATAACGGTCAGACCCACGGTACTGGCCGTAGTTTGTGCCGTACGAGGGATCCCAGGTCTTATTGTACATGGAACAATAGAGACCTTGTGGGATAGCGTTCTTAGAGAGAACGTAGGCATTGAAGAATACCTGCAGAAGATTAGTACAAGATAAATTTATCGGACGAGTTTTGAAACAGTGGCATTGAACACGTACGCATGACATGAAGCTGCCGTCAGCTGCTGGGTGCTGGCTATCGTAAGTTGTCTGAGCGTCGCAGGCATCCGCGCACGTCTGCGGGTCATAACCTTGGCTTTGGCTGAAGGGAAAGTATTGGTAGCCCATGTAGCTGCCAGAGGCTGGTGGAGCATTGATCGCGCCGCCAAGTTCCTGAGGACCGACATAACTGCTGATGGCAGGTGGTGGAGAAACTTTGTTGTACGCTGTTTATAAAGTTTTAGAAGGATGCAACATCATTGTGAGAGGAACACCAACCGTTTGAGCCAGCGATGACAACGTGGAATGAGTCACGGTACTGCCCTGAGTTGGTCGCCTCTTCTGGGACCACCGGAGCGCCCCATAGAGTGCATCTGTAGTTGGTCGTGCTTGGCGGGTTAGGGCAGTTCACTGCGTTGGCGTCCACAGTGGGGTCTCGTTCGAGGTACACGTTGAAAGCCTCACAACCAGCTGCTCGATCACATTTTGAAGCGCATGTCAGGGTATCGTAGCTACTAAGCGTGTAGAGACCCATGTAATTGGAAGCCGAGAGGGATGCGCTGAGGTTGGTGAAAACCGAGGTATATCCATCCGGAGTCGGAGCATTCTGGGCCATAGCCTAGTGATATGATATTAGAATGGTTGTTCGGTAGATGTTCTTCAGTAGCAAAAGACAAACCGCAAAGTCAGGATCCGCCTGGAAAGCTTCAGGGGTATCTGGGCTTGGAACGGGTCCGGACCCGGTTGGGTAAGGCGAGCAATCGCCATCTCGCTTTTCCACCTCAAGGTCTCGCTTCTTTGCTGGTGTGCTCTGGAGCGGAACAATAGCATCGGCAGGGGCATCTGGTGGGATGTCCGTCTCAACGTTGAGGGGTGCCTTGACCAACTCCGGTGCAGGGTAATCCGCAATACTGTCGAGAGGGATCATTTGAGGGGCCGAGTAGGCCACGCCTACAAGAGCAGCAATACAGAGTGTAGTATGCATGATCACGAGGAAAGAGAGTCAAACTCAAAGGTCTTAGAAATGTGTCTGGAACAAGAGTTGAATGCTTGCGAAAAGCCGATGTTTGAAGGTCTGAGGAATGTGTCTTTGATGGG
Source organism: Xanthoparmelia taractica (assembly GCA_033085395.1). Taxonomy (NCBI): domain Eukaryota; kingdom Fungi; phylum Ascomycota; class Lecanoromycetes; order Lecanorales; family Parmeliaceae; genus Xanthoparmelia; species Xanthoparmelia taractica. The sequence goes on along the minus strand of JANQBS010000108.1, from coordinate 89,532 downwards.
ATTGCCTGGGATGCTTGGATGATGAGCGTGAGATGAGAGGAAATGTGCATGTCTTTATACTTTTTCGAAGCATGCGTGGTAGCCATCCCAACAGGGAGCCGTCCGTCTAGACATGTTCCAGTCGTGCTTGTTTCTCTGTCTTGGAGAACGGCGCAAGCTTGTGGGCAGCCACAAATGCTGAGCTCGAACAACACGGAAGCTAGAACAGGCAATAAGAAGAGAAGAGAGGGCCGAGTCTCGTGGTCAGCGAGGCGGGAGCAAAAGACTAGACCTTTGGGCGGATAGAACAAGGATTGTGGAGAGCTGGACTAAGGATCCAGGGTAGCCACATGGTGAAGCTATACACAAGAGTCAAGAGGTGGCTTTGGATCGCTGGGATATGGTAGCGAAGAGGCATGTCGTGGCGAGAGAGGGTCGCTTAGTGGGCTGCAGGTGATACGGGATGAATGGGGATGGAATATGGCTCAAGGTTGGATAGCGATTGGATCACCAGATGGAAAAGGAAATGAGGGCGGGAGGAAGGATGTCGAAAGTACTTTTAGCGCATAACGAATTAGGGTAAAATACAAGGTACCCTGTACGAAGTTGCCTTGTCGCCTTGGGGACTTGTAGCCTTGTCAACAAAACAAGCCTTGTTAAACAGAAGGCTTGTTGTTATTAAGGTGAATATTATTATTGACGGGGCGGGAAGCAAGACAGAGAGGGGGAAGAGTGTGATGGAATTACTCATCTAATCTAGATTGGATGATTATTCTCACCATCTTTTGTTCTGCATTGAGCTGTGGCTTGTATCCCTCTTCTCACCATTGCGCCTTATCATAGGTAGGTAATTAAGTAAGAAAGAAAGTATATTCGTACCAATTATCTAAGGTAATATTTACAGGAAGCCTTATTGCTGCGTTATCGATTTTCCTCTTCCCATTTAGGCAACTTCATCAGCATGGATCCCCCAACTATTTCCCGGTTTTCCCAGCCAATAGTGGCCACACTAACCCCTTTTTCCTCAAGTACTTTGCGATTCTTCCATGTTCACGTGCTCGGCATTGTCTGGCCCTTTCTTCTCGGATCATTTGCTGATTGGTCCCATAGCATTGGAACTCCAACCGGTAGGGCAGCCAAAGGTCAGCAGCCGACGATCCTGCACGCGAGGTACGAGATCGAAATAGACTTCGTGCCTTAACTAAACCGGATCAGCAACATGGATTGCATTACCACTATACGAAGTACTTCTACCCTCACAACCAGACAATCATTCGCCCCCTGCCTCTCAATAAGTGGGTCCAGAGAACCCAGACATGGCTATCCTCCCACGTGCTGTGTGAAAAATCCCCCAGCGCGGACTCCGTATAGACGCTGTAGCGGTGTGAGACTGACAGCCAGGCCTGAGAGACTCTGGAACGACGCCATATCAAAGCCTTCGGCCTGTGTCCAAGCTGAACCGTCAACCTTTTCCAACGCTTTTGGCCATATGCGGAAGCTTGCTGCTCTCGTCCTTTCCTTTGCTCGTGCGTTTTCTCAGGCTGATCTCGTGCACTTTGTCCAGATACGCCAATTCTGGACGGTTGGAACCCCCAAGGCACGTGCATGAAGCTTAAGCACCTCCCTATAGGGAAAATATCTTGACGGTTCGCGGCCTCCCCTTTGGTTTTCGCCCTCGGGTTCGCGGGCTGTAGCGAGCCTGTCCAGCACCTGAGCTTTGTAGGACATTTCTGTCTTTCCGCGGTCTTCTTCCCGAAGTTCGGCGTCAAAGGCTGCGGAGTTGGGAGCCCGGACGATTGTGATTCAAGAGTCTCGAACATGATAGACTTATCGCAAAAAAATAGGATAAATTGAATTGACCACAATGTCGTTATGAGTTTCGGTAAGATGCAAGAAATATCTCCGAGGAACAATAATATGCCAGTGAAGTCAATACTTTAGAGTATACGAAACAAGGAGAGATCTCGGAAGTGGACCCGGTGTGGTTTGTCAGTCTAGTGAACCACATTGCTCTGAGAGAGGCAAATATTACTCCCCAAAGACTAGACCTCTGATCGTATCCAAGCCTCCAAAGGAATGTGGCAGGCAAAATGCCAATAACTATGACCTGAATGTCGATGCTCGTGGGTATGAGGCCCACGAGTCCTCTCACCGCTCTACCGTCTCGCTTCAGCTGGTCTTTGAACGCCGCGCACCGAGCTGTTAAACAAAACTTATCAATACCATGTACCAATGTATGTCACATTATGGAGTCCATACATCCTTTAACACAATGTGGTGAAATTGCTTCTTGCGATCGTTGACATCTTGGCGAACTTCTCTTTTTAGGGTCTCCACCTGTTCTCGTCTCCATCCAAGCTCGTGGGTCAACAAAAGCCGGCTCAAGCCTTCTAGGCCTTTCATCAAATTAATCTTAGTCATCTTGCCAATATCTTTTGCTTTCTCAGCTTCCGGCCATCCCCTAATTGGCCATTCATAGACTCGTTCCGCAATATCCACGCACTTTGCTCCTTCAAGTGCTGACCATAGCCATTGTTAGCTCGGGCATCAACTCCCTCCATCTCTGCTGCTTGCATTAGTAAGTCTGCCCACTCAGAGACTGCAGAATCTCGTCCGAGCCATCGATTGAAAATGCAGCAACCAGTAAGTACTTCCTGTTCTTTGAGCCATCCTCCAGGTTTGAGATTGTCAAACCTGGACGGAAATAGTGAGGCCAGTCGTGAATTCCTCACAGCATCCGAGAATGTATGAAATCGAATTGCTCACTGAAGGTCCAGTCTACCTCTGCGTTTTCAGTTGTAATCAGCAATTGAACAGGGCTTTAGCTGGTTATACCATCGAGAGATTGACCCCAATCACCCGGAAGGATGGGTTCGGCTTTGCAAAGTCTACGGCCCAAACACATGTTCCAGTGCCGACATCAAAACCACTTGAGGCGCTTGATTTGTGGCAGTTGGAGGGAGCTAGAGGTCATTTTTCCAGCGTCATAAGCCATGTCATATGCTGCAAACCTATCGCAGATAGTCACTAACAGAGAGGGTATTCTAAAACGGCGACCTTTGTCACCTAGCCGGGTCACCTCCGCCTCGTCATTAGGGAGATAGTAGGCTCACTCGCCAAAAGTATGGTGTCTACGGCCATCCCGAAAGCGATGTGTCTAGTCTAGTCCGGATTCGACACCATGACCTCTTTCAGCTCTTGAGGGAGGATTTCTCTCCGCTTCAAGGGGCATACGACGGATTGAGAAAGAGACATGGAAATGAGAAGGCGCTCCCTGTTCAACAGAGATATCGAGAATCAAAGTCCAGCAGGCTGAGGAGGATTGATAATATCTCGTCTTCGTAACAAGTGCAATTGTCCGTCAATGGTAGAACCCAATACATAGTTGAGCGAGCAAATCCGAGAAAGAATGAGAAGGCACAACAAATGCCTTGGAATCTCCGTCATCAGTTCACAAAGCCACTATACAATTACCTGAGGGCAACGGGCCAAGCGAGGTGTAAGGAAGCCTTAGAGATAGTAGAGAGGCTCAATGAAGTCAGCTATCGTCCGAATGTCCAATGCACGAGTACTACGAGTACGGAAGTACACTGTCAGCTGATCAGTACCTTATGCTCTCCGACACATACCATTGTGCCTGCAGTAGAAGGCCCAATAACGTCGATTAATCCTCGCTATACTCCGTAACAACTAAGGATCATGTCATGGGTCCGCGGCTGTGAGACTTTATGAGGCTTTCACGGCTTTGAGGCTCGGAAGAATCTCGGCGACTAAGAAGCGGGATGATGCCAGCCATCTTTCTCTCGTCATCCAAGTGAACCAACCAACCTCTCCTTTCCCGCCATTTCAACTCTTTGACGGAGTCATATTTCTTCAATTCTTCTTCAAACCTCTTCAACATTGTATATTGTTTTAATCATAGTATTGCACTTCTCCTATTTACACCAATCCCACCAAATCTCGCTTTCTCAACTCGCTACAATGTCCAACTCCGAGCAACCCGAGAAGCCTCTTCACGAGTACGTCATTCTTTTTGGTTTCAACACACCAGCTCGCTAATATGACCATTCCAGACTCCTCACTACATCCCTCGTAGACATTTACGTTGGTCCCGAAAACACCAGTTGGACGATACACGAAAAGCTGCTGTGCTACCACTCCCCCTTCTTCCGCAACCGCTTCTACAACAAAGAGAACCGCGAAAGCAAAACCAAAACCTTTGGTCTCCCCGACTCCGATGACCTCCCCTTCGAGCTCTTTGTCGGCTGGCTCTATTCGCGCGCCTTGCGCTACCCAGAGGCCGAAAAGGACGTCGGACCGCTTCTTGACCTCTACTTCCTCAGCGAGCAGTTCCAAATCACGAAATTGAGCGATGACGTCGTTGAGACCGTCCGCGCATTCTACCACAACAATGAGACATACCCCGGATTGAGGCGGGTGCAGTACGTTTACGCAAACACGAGCGAAGACAATGCGATGCGCGAGATGATGGTCAACAGCGTCGCGAGGTACTTGACCCTGAGCGATGCCATTCCCGCGCACTGGGAGAACGCGTTGAAGAAGAATGGGCAATTGAGTGTGGATATCATTCGCAGCATTCAGCAATGGCATTTGGAGGGCAGGAGTGTGCCCGACGCTAGAGATGTCAGCCAGGATCGTGGGAGGGAGAAGGTTGGGTTTAGTGCGGTGGAAGAGCATAGCTCGATGACTGAGATCAAAGACGAGGACGTGGATCTCGACCATAGTAAGACCAACGGGAGTTCCTAAGCGTGCTCTATGGGCGAGAGGAGAAACGGGTTGGGAGATCTGTTCCACATCGCTCGCATTCACTTCTGGGTAAATTTTTAGATTCTCTCTATCTTGCGGAGGTGGTTGGTGAGGATGCTTTCCTTCCCAGCGAGTATTTGCCTGTATAACTATCTGAAGGGCACGTTAATATCCGTTGAGTCTTTTTGACTTTGCCTTTCCTCGCCAGCCCTCTTTCCCGTTCCCGAAATATCCTTTCCAGATTAGTTACAAATGTTTGTGTGCAAATTGCTCAGAGTGTTTTCTGAAACATGTTGGCCAGCCGCCACTGAGCGTCAGTCAACTTATCCTCGGTCAGACTCTCAATAGCCGCGGTCAGACTCCTTTTCTCCCTCCCAGAACAAGATGCGCTCCTGTCAGGCCACCCCGGCTATAGTGCATGCAGGCCGGACTCTTTTTCCTCCGACACAAATCATCATTTTTTTTTACCCTTTTGCTCCCTCGTTTGCTTGGCTTTTTCCTCCACGCCCCTGGCAAAGCATGCCGCGCACGGATAGGACTTGGTGGTCTGCGTGGTCGTGGTAACGTGATTCATCTCGGCCATGGCCAACTCGCACATGGTGTATTTCGTGTCCTCTGGGTGGCCGCAGGAGAAGTGGATGTTCTCAATGTGGCACATGTTGTAGGGAGAAGACGTAAGATGGGGGTGGTGGGGCGGCGGTCGGGACTGGGCTGTGGGGATTTTCCCGTGACGAGGATTATGATGCGACGTGAGTTGCTGGTTCTGGGAAGCAAGGGGGACGTTTGGGGGGGGGGGGGGGAAAGAGGCTTGCGGCGTTACAAGCTGTTGGAACCGACAGAGTGGGATTGGAGGTGGGTATGATGGGTATGATGGATCAATTGAAGGCCGCGAGGGAGAATTTGGTGGGAGGGTTGAGGTGTGAAGATGTTTGCGACAGGGAGTGCGGAGTTTTGTCCGACGTGTAAGTCTTTGGTGTGGAATATTCTGATTCGGTCAAAGTTGATGGACAAGTAACTTTAAGCATGAGGGAGAGAAAAAAGAATAGATAGAGAAAGCGGATTGTTGTTTGGCCTTTTTTGTTGTTGGGGTGACTGATTCTTGTACGACGAAGAGAATGAAACATGAGAAAGAAGAAGATGCTGACGTTTTTGTGTTGCGGGGAGGGCCTAGGTTGCGATTGTTTTTCAGTTGTGTATTACGGAGCAGCCTCAATGCGGTTATTCATGAGGCTCAGGCTCAATGCGTGACATGCATTTTGACACATTTGACAGGTGTGTGGAGCGACGAATGAGAGAAGAGGAATGCAGGATTAGAGTTAAGGTTCTTCCGGTTCACTGGAACCGAATCGAATACATATTCGACGGGTCAATTTCAGAAGAGAAAAAAAGGAAAAAGGAAAAAGGAAAAAAGAAAAAAAAAAAAAAGGTCATGCTCCTCATGCATCAACGCGCATCAGTCCTGACACACATCCTGAAGGCGCGGAAATGTTGCTCTTCTCATTCGTTCACACACACACCCTTCCTGTAATGCGCCTCTATGCGGCCGCTTCTTCACTCGCATCCCCATCCCTTACCTACGATACTTCGATAAGCCTCTTGGTATCGGCCGATGGTGCTCTGCAGCACGTCATTGGGTATCTCCACTCCTTCTTGACCCTTCAGCCCCTTTTCCGCTAGCCAATCTATGCAGGCTATTAGCCAAACTTCGGGAAATTATCGGATTGGTCCTACCGCGCAGATACTGCTTGTCATATGACTCCTGTCCTCTGCCAACCTCATACTTTTCAGCACTCCAAAAGCGGCTGCTGTCAGGTGTGAGCACTTCGTCGATCAAAACCACGGCGGCTGGCGTAGTGGATTCGTCAACCCCAAACTCGAACTTGGTATCTGCAATGATGATGCCTCGCTCAGCCGCGTAAGCGTTGGCTTTCGTGTAAAGCTCCAGGGAGAGCTGTTCGATTTGATCTGCATATGCTCGTCCCACAATTCTACCCGCTGTCACGGGGAGCTGTCAGCTTCGTCCGCAGAATGGATAAGCGGAGCTACTAGGTCCAAGCTCCGGAAGTCACCAACCTTCCGCAGGACTGATGTTCTCGTCCTTTCCCCCGACTTCCGCCTTAGTACTGGGGGTCCAGAGGGGTTGCTGCAGCCTCTCGGACTCTTGCAGGCCTGCAGTAAGAGCTCTGCCGCAGACCGTGCCATCCCTCTGATAGGAACTCCAAGCGGATCCAGTGATGTAGCCTCGCACGATGCTCTCGATTGGGAATACTTTGAGCCTTCTGACCACCATGGTCCGTTGCTGGAGTTTGGTGATCAATTCGGAAGGCAAGCGTTCTTGGACGGTCTTGGGGATACCCAAGGACAGATAGTGAGTGCGCAGAGAGGGGATCTTGGACTGCAGCAACTCGAACCAGAATTGGCTAAGCTGCGTGAGAATGGCGCCCTTTTGCTCGATACCCTAGTAGTGCCAACATTAGACTCGGTCATCTCGCCGTGCCGTAGCGCAAAAGCAAGATTGACAGTTGGCGTACATTCTTCATCACCACGTCGTAGGCTAAAAACACATTAAATTAAGGATCAGGCCGGGGTGGCTTGGCGTGCCATACCTGATATTCGGTCGGTAGCAACGAACAGTAGTGTTGACTGATCAAGCTCGTATATTTCGCGAACTTTTCCGGACGCCACAAGAGGAAGGTAATCCTGGAGATCGGTTTGCATGACCGGAGCCATGGGTTTTATCTGGCAGCTCCAAAGGTCCGTGAAAGGTCTGGTATTGGTCTAGCGGCGACTTTTGAGACGCACTCTGACAGACGGTATGCAACTGGTTTTGGCGCTCAGCGGGTCCTCTTCAAGCGTCAGCAGATGATGCGTGAAAAGCTTCGGAGTCCGAAGATTACTCTTCTGTGGAGATGCTCGGAGTCGTCGTGTGCTGCGCAAGGTTGCCCGGTGCACGTGATGCTAATGCAAGTATAGTCGTTGAGCCACCTTGCCTTATTGCTTATTTTTGCAGGCTGCATTCCAAATTGCACATGTTTTTGACAGGTGTCAAGGATCAAGGGCCAACCGCAAGAATATTTCAATTTTTTAGTGTTGATGATCGCCTCAGAAGTTGCATCCGAGGGTCTGAGCACCTGTGGCTAGCGTAGCCCTATGGGCACTCGGTTCCAGCAAGAGAGGCAACACCATTCTACTATCTTTGAAGGGGCCGATAATTATGCGCTCAGTGAATGAAATGGTTGTCAATGATCTTCAATAATATGTTTCTTGGTCTGACTGCATACATACGCCATATTTCCCCTCCATCGTCGTAACAGCCGAGCTCCGGAAACGTTCCCATTCGTTTGAAAAGTAAGTCATGTTGAGGCTCTTGCGTCCCTGAGCCTCGGATCCTTAGTTGCGTCGTAATTCACCGCTCGCTCATGCTCGGAAGAAGACGGGAAGGCGCTGGCAATAGGCGTCGGGCCCCCGTCCGACCCGGAAACATGGCCTGTGTTCCGACTGTCCTGGGCCCGTTGAACTGCACTCAGCATGGGCTGAAAATGTGCGTCATAGTTATCCAATTCCTCAATGGCTATACCGGAGATCCTCGCGTCAGTGCGTCTTTCTCAAGCAATTGATTTTCGCAATCTGGGAAAGGTTCTTGGACTCAAATGGCCTGCTTGGCTCGCGCAACAAGCCGTTGCGACTCGGGTTGCAGCTTTGGATTGAAATGACTACTGAGAAACACACACCTCTCTTGGCGATACCTACATGCCCCTTGGAGAGTGGGACGCCAAACCTTGGCTGCGACCGTCGACTTGTCCTGACCACTGGTTTTGGGTTGTGGCTCTTCCAGCCAACTTGCATTGCAGCCCGAAGGTCGTCTGGGCGAGGTTCTTGACGTACATGCTGAGGGAAAGTCATGGGTTCAGTTTCCTCACTTGCAGAGGCTTGCGCACACAGCGCCGTCTCACGTATCTTGTCTCTGATGATCCATGATCAGCAATAAGATCCTCATGCTGATAGTGACAATGATTTCCATACTTCATGCTCTGCTCGTGCTGCTCCAGATGATAAATTGTGTAAGCAAGCTTTTGCTCACGGGAAAGGCCGTTGAGGGGCGGCTCCCTATGTCATTGAGTTTCGTGCCCTTCTTGCGTTTGAAGAGCCATACCTTGGGAAAGGCTGAAGAACAAGAGACTGCATCTCCGCGCGTGTCACATGAAAGCTCGAGTCACCCATGAAGTCTTGCAGAAGATTGAGACAATGGTGAAGGTTTTTATTTCTGAAGGCTTCGACAGGCCTGTGTGATAACGAGTCTGAGCAAGAAAGCCGAACACTACAAATATCGAACCCGTTGCTAATCACCTAAGCTCCGAGCTTGACCCGACCTTTGAGAAGATGGAGGTTCATCGTACTTCGCCTTTTATAAATTGATGGATAAGCAACCGCTTGTTTCAGGACACGTCCGGTAAGAGATCGGTGTCACTGATGGGAGATGGGAGTCATTGAGTCTCAGCACTTCTCCAGTATCAGCAGCAATTTATCAAAGAATCTAATGGATGACTCTGGAGATGTCACTCATAGGTGATAGGGGACGACGTTTTGATCAAGACTGAATCGCTGCAAGCTAAACGCATAGAATAAGCGCGCGTCAAGAGATCAACAACAGAATGTCAAGTTCCGCAACTACAACCTGGTGCTGTGTAAAAGCACAAAAGAGAAGACTCCCTGTATTTATCATTGTCCCACGGATGGGCACGCAATGCAGCACGGCTTTGACGTCGACCTTAAGTCTTCCTCTGCATATTTAGGTGTCAATGGGGCTCCTCCCTTACATGATATACAGGCAGAGCGGGGGTAGCGAATGCGATAGGGCAGGCGGTATCAAATGAAATTGTCATATGCCAAGAGTTGAGGAATAATTCCAGAGGAATTGCCTTGGAACACAGACAACATATGTCTTGAGACGGTGTAGCATGTCGTGCACCTATTGCTGTACCGTGATTTGGTACCTGATACATATAGCTAATGTCATCGGAGTATCATATCACATGTGTCCAATTTACATTTTACAACAGCCACTTTGCTGCCTCTCCCCTCGGCCTGCCTGACAGAATATTCTGGCTTCTTATCAATTCTAATGGCAGATCTTCGGGTGATGACGCATACTTCGCCGCCTACTTGCAGCTACGTTCGTATTTAAGCTGTCAGTATTGAGAAACTCATTTTTTGACGAATACTCTGACCATGGCGGACGAAGCTTCTACCTCAGCAGAAGAGGTCGAAACCACCTTTGTCCATCATGGCACACCTCACACCTTCAACTTTCCCCCCGAATCTACCATCGCCGATCTTTCGAACCGCATTTCCGACGAATTATCAATTCCTGCGACCAACCAAAAATTCATAATAACCCCTAAGCTCGGCATCCTCAAGCCGCCGTTTGCGGATACTCTCCTACTCAGTACCCTCAAATCGAAGAAGATAGTCCTCCTTGCGCCAACGCCCGCCGAGCTCGCCTCCCTCGCGCCTCCCCGCCCCACTGCCCGGCCTACCAACCCTACCATTAAACCGGTAACCCCGTATCGCCACCGCGATTGGCAGAAGGCCCAAGAGGAGGCAACCTACACTTTCCAGACCATCCTCCCACTCAGCTACCTCCCTGGCCCGGCGCGTTCGCAGAAATTCCTCGAGCGTTTGCGCGACGATCCCGGCATCAAGGCCAGCATGCGCAAGCACAAATTCAGCGTCGGCGTGCTGACGGAGATGAACCCGGCCGAACATACAACCCACGAATCACGCACCCTGGGTCTAAACAGGAACCGAGGCGAGGTCATCGAGTTGAGGCTGAGGACGGACGCGTATGACGGATATCGAGATTACAAGATTATTCGAGACACGCTCTGCCACGAACTGGCGCACAACGTTTATGGCGATCATGACCGGAATTTCTGGGAGCTGTGCAAGTCCATCGAGAAAGAAGTCCGGGAGGCTGACTGGAAGCATGGAGGGCAGGCTATCAGCAATGAGGTCTTCTACGATCCGGAGGAAAGAGAGGGGAGCGGGGGACATGTGGATGGCGGAGGGTGGTCGGGAGGGGAATTCGTGCTAGGAGGAAATGGCGAAAAACAAGGAGCGCCTTCACAGATGCTGAACAGGAGAGAGGCTATGGCCAAGGCGGCGGAAGAAAGGATGAAGAGACAGCGAGAGGCTGGGAGTGGTGGGAGCGGCGCATCAGCTTGACACGATAATGTTTCATGATCTAGGTCTAAACAGCATGGCATAGTACAGCACAGCACAATATAGCGAATTGGCTTTATTTCGCTGAACCTCCGACCCAGTATCAATATTGATCGAAACTCGTTCCATATAATGGGGGCACCAGATCCTGAAATGCAGCATTGAATATCGTATACGGTCGTCCATTCTGAGAAAATCGTAGCGCAAGCTCTGCCCCAGAACTACGAGACGTAGCCATACCCAACACATAGCTTTGAGAATGATTCCCCCACACTCCAACCCCCAACTACGTCCGCTGAGCTGGTAATCGTAACATGGCTGGTACCCTGATTTTCCGTATCCCGTGGCGAAGGTATTGCAGCAACAAATCCAGCCCCTGTTCCACCCTCCGATCCTCTTTTCTTCTGGCCCAAGCAGCCAGTAACCCCAGGAGAGCCAGATCCACAATGACATGTCGAACAGCGACCCACACAAGCCAAGTCATCCACGCCCAAAGTCCTGTCCGCCTCCTCGCGTCTCCTATCCGCTTTAACTCAATCTGTTCCCGCAGCGCCGCGACTTCCGTGGTCATCTTCACAAGCGCATGTTCGATCTTCCTTCTCCATTTCCGGTTCCGGACGTCAAGGTCTCGGGATTGCCCTGCCGCTGCCATGACAGCCTCTTCGTCGTCGAAGGGGCCCCCTCTCGTCTCCTCAAACTCCTCGCCTTCATCACCGTCTGCCTCCCCCTCACTAACGGGCCGCAACATCCTCAATCCCTCGCCACCGCCCTCGTCTGCCCTTCCGCTTGCAGGAGGTCCACCGATGCTCGCATAGCTCGGGAGTTGGGGCCCTTGGCTCCTAAATATTTGCCCCGGCGACGACGACAAAGGGGAAGCCGAATTGGACTTTATCTGATCCCACACGAATTCCAGCTCTGCAACAAGCTCTCGGGCTTCGGGGGTGGTGGTGGCGTATTTATGCATGGTGTCGATGAGGGTGGCGATATAGCGGCGTTTGGCTTCTGTGCGGCTTAGAGAGTGGTTGGCGGACCATGCGTCCCTGCAGGAGATCGAGTCAACCTCTTCCCCGAGCGCATCTATATGGTAGCACATCTATCATACCATTTTTGTTGCTCGGCTACCGATTCGGGGCCATTACGTTCTGGTCTGGGCGAAATGCCTTGGACATCTCCTTCTGTACTTTGCTTGTAAAGGCCATAGAGTTTGAGGCGGTCTTCTGGAGGTGGCCTAGCCGAGCCTGTGCGTGGGATGCGTTTGACTGTATTGAGGGCGTGGACGAAGACTCTGTCTGATAAGAATGCTAGTCAGTGGGATGTTTGGCTCAGGAATTGAGGTATTGAGGTTGGAGCGAACCAACTTGCCCACAGAGTCGGACATGTTGGTAAACCGTAGGTGGACAGAGCGCAGGATTCGGCTTTGGCCTGTTAGTTGTGTGGCATTAGCAGCAATAATAATACAGTAAATTAGGGAGGTATTGAGGAGGCAACTTGAATGCAAGGCTATAAGGTGTAACGAGGTTGAATTACGATCAGTTGAGATTCCAGGATCTCCTTGCAGGCAGGCATGTCGTTATACTTGTGCTTGCAACATGACCATGATTTTATTAATAAAAACTACTACAAGGCTATTGATGATATAACATTAGGTACGAGTTCATTTAATAAGTGTACACGAAGGAGACTTTCGGCTGATGACGAACAGGTTGGTTTTGTGAAGAAACAGTCTAGAACCATGAAAGTCAAAACAGTAGCCTTTACTCTATTGGTTTTCTGTACATTCGTCGAGGTTGACCGACATCTTCCGCCTCTTAGAAGCGCTTTCTTGTATGAACCACATTCCATCTACTGTCACGTGAGACGAGGGGTTGAGCAGGAGCAATAATATCTTCACTACACAGATTGTGGGAGAGGAAGATGACATTGGAAAACAGCGTCTGAAGAGTATGATGGCAAACAGCGTGAGAGGGCGATGTGTCACTGATCGAACTCGCATCCAGGGGCGCAATCTGACCCGTCAGGCAGTCGTTGGTGCGCTGAGATTGCTCTTGTCCTCCTTGGCCGCGTGGTGTAGCTTGCTGTCTGGACAGTGCCTCCATCTCGCGCGGGCATTGCAAAAGACTTGCGCAATTAGGTTTTTGTTGGTAAATCATGCTGATCGGGTTGCAGTAGGCCCGGTTGGGTAGATAGAGGAGGCAATGGTCGTTGCTTCCATGTGAAATTGAAAGATTGGTCCGGTAGCTTTACGGTCTCGTTCGCCAATGTGATCTGTATGCAGCGCCGAGTTTCCAGCAGGATAGAATCAGGACCATAGCTCGAGCCGCAGTGTTTTAACGAACAGGGCTTCGACATGATAAGGAGATAGAATCTCCCTCAGAAAAAGGCCCCAATCATCATCCCATCTAATAGCAGCGAACGCAAGACAGTACTCCCAGTAACTTGGATACCAGCCCGACTTCTCCCAGTCGATAATTGTAACCTCAAACTCGTCTTGGAGGAATTGATCTGCATCAATAAAACCTTCTTTAGGGGGAAACCTTGCGGACCATAATATACTTACGCTGACAGTCTCCGTGGTGAATGCTGGCTGATCGCCCCGAAATATATGAGGAAGGGATTAGCGATAATACTCTGCTTTATAGTAAGCCCGACCATCGTACGTATACTTTTGCGCTAGAGCCTCGTTGAGTGCATCTTCGGTCTCAAAGGGACCGTTGATCGATGGTACATTTTCACGGGTTCAGAAGGTGTCGTCAAGGAGAGGACGTTGTCCCAGGCTGCCGAAGTAGCCTGGTGATGGAAGCTGCCGTAACTCGTTGTAGAAGTTCCTGAGCTTGGCGGTAATGACCGACTTTTGCACCGCGTTCAGATCTGGCCAGGCTAAAGCGAGAGTACTGCCCTCAATGTACTCCATAACGATGAAGTTCCATCCAGTGTACGGCTCTGTGTAGAGGGTATAGACTTTGGGAACTGCAATAGTGGTGTTTGTTTGTACGTAAAGCATATTCTCTCCTTCGATGATATCGATGGCTTTACCATATTTTACGACAAAGTGTCTGCCGACTCGAACTACATCCTCCGAGTCCTGGATTTCGGCAATTGTCGGAAGGTCATAAGGGATATCTGTTGCCCGATAGTGAGATACTATGGAGCTGGTCATTAAGTCTTGACGTCCCCACGGCTAGCTCATAAGCAGAGCAGCATAAGACTTATAGGCACTGTTCCCAGTGCAATTGACTGTCGCCGTCTGCTGTTACACAGGATTCGTGAACAATCAGGGGATCGAGACGGGAGAACAAGCGCAATGAGAATGGTGAGTCAAGGTCTTATCTTGACAAAATCTCGACTGTCAACCAGTAAAGAGGAGCTAGAGAAGCTTAGAACTACCTTACATTTCGCACACGTCTAAAGAACGGTAAACTCCCATGGGACCAGAAATCAGTCCATTTGGTAAGATATAGCGCAAAGAGGCTTTTTGAGCAAGACCTTGAATTTCCATATTGGAATTTGCTCAGTCCCACGGTACTATTCAAGATTAATGGGGGTTGGTATAACGAGGAGGCAGACAATTGGGCCGACTTCCGTCCCTGACACAGGCATTGTCAGAATAACAACGAGGAACATCGTTCGTTACTCTGGGCGGACTGGGGAGTCAGTGGCCCATCTTTCAAGCATTAGATGAGGACTAGGTGATGGAGCAAAGGATTTGATTGAGCGGGGTGGGTGGAAGCTCTTCTACTTATAAATATAGGTAGCAGAAGAGTGATGGAAGAACAGTAGCCCATTAGCAGCGAGATGATGGAACGATCTAAAGCAAAGATAACAATATCCCAAATCCCATAGGGTAAAGACGAATGTGCAACAACACCAGCATGCCTCATTTGATTTTGGTGCTCCAGAATCAAGGAGGACTGCCCGAAGATCTTATCTCTTGGCGTCATCATATACTAGCGTGACTAGCAAGAATCAACGGGTTCAACGGTCAAAAGTGTACAAAGATTCGTTCAGATTACTACCACAAATATATATCATCGAAATACCCAACACCTTAATATTCACACCAACTCATACTAGATAAGATATTGGTGAGGCGCTTCATGTTATAGGTGCAATCTGCTTTGCTTGACAGGTTCATCAGGGGCAATCTGAGGTAGAAGCTTAGAACAATAATAAAACTGTAATAATGTTTTTGTAAGCGGGACATTGGATCCCCGAACATACACGCGTCGATAAGTATGCCGAAACTCCGTGCTAAGCGAATAATAATCATCACAATACATAATCAACATAATAGGATAAAAGTAGTCCTTACCTTACCTTACTCCGTACATTTACATTATTATTACATTACATTAGTGAAGAATAATGAATGACTGCCAAGCTCACACGCCGAGCAGATGCCAAGCGGAGCACACGACCTCTTTCTTGGAAAGGGTTGCCGCCAAACCATTGGCTTATCTTCTCTTGTGAGCCTCCCCCTTCTGAATACCCTACATGGTCATCATGTCATCCTTCTTCCTCTTACACATCTCCCTCTTCTTCCCATCACCAGCAATATCATTCCGACCTCAGCATTGCCAACCCATCTCCTTTCCCACCATCTCTCCTCCCGCTCGAGAATAAACTGCCGCCGTGCAGGTAGACATTGGAACCCTCTACCATATCCTCCATTAGCGGACAAAGGACTCTCTCAAGTGCTCCGTGTACATACCTTTCAAAGCCACATACAACGCCATCATGAAGCTACGACCACTATTGCTCACCTTCGCCCTTGTCTCAGACCTTCTCGTTGAAGCTTTTCTTTTCAATCCGTCAAATCACCAATCGAATTCCGGCCTGCTTCCCAGGAGGAGGAAAAAGAAGCCGAAGCCGCCAGAGATGCCGGCCGGTGGGTGGGCCAAGTATTTCCATGAACCCGGGGGCACCGAACTCGCCAATCATTATGATAGCCGATACGAGCACGGCATTTTGAGCTATGAAGAGAAGCAGGATTCGCAGGTACATATGATGAGGGCCTATCTAGACTTTTTCAAAAAGAACAACATAGAGACATGGCTGGCACATGGCACCTTGTTGGGTTGGTGGTGGAACGGAAAGGTAGGAGCCCGGCCCGAGATTGGACATGTGCCGAGACTCATGTCTCACATAGATGCTTCCCTGGGATTGGGATATAGACACACAGGTGTCCGGGCCTACGCTCATGTTCCTCGGACATCACTTCAACGGCTCCATATACGACTACAGTTCTGCAGATTCGGATCCTGATCTGCAACCTGTCATCGAGCGACAGTACCTCCTCGATGTCAATCCTGCCATTGCAGAGCGAGATCGTGGCAACGGAGACAACGTCATCGATGCGCGCTGGATTGATTTACGAAATGGTCTCTACATTGACGTGACTGGCCTGTCAGAGACAGAACCAGTGGATCATCCAGGGGTGTGGAGTTGTAAGAACTACCATCACTATAAGACTACGGACCTTTATCCCATGAGGGAGACTATGTACGAGGGAGTCGTCGCAAAGGTGCCGTATGCCTATGATCGGATTCTTGGAGAAGAGTACCAAGAGAAGGCATTGGTCGTGACTGATTATGAAGGGTACGGTCGTGTGGCCAGCAAATCTAAAGAGACGTACTGACGCGCATGTAGTCATAGATGGCACCCTGACATTAAAGAGTGGGTCAAAAAGACTCCTGACGAGATCAAGCAAGAACGCTTGAACAGGCAACAAGCTCGGCGGAAGAAGCAGGAGGAAAAGGCGCAGAAGAAGAAAGCAAAAGAGGAGAAAGAGAAAGCGGAACAGGAGGCCAAGGAGAAGGGTGATGCCGTCCCGGATGAGAGGACGAAGGACGACAAAGAGGAGGATCATTCCGCAGACCAAGCCGTTAAAATTCCCGAGAGGGCATCCATCAAGGTCAAGCGTAACGCAGAGCCTGATCCTGATCCTGACCCCGGGCCCGAGCCAGATCCGGAGTCAGAGTTAATGAAGGAGTCTTCAGGCCTGGCGCACCTTCGTCGTCGAAAATTTGGTCACATCGCATGAACATAAGGGTTTTCGAAGCGCTATACACAGTGGCCACCTCGCACATACACGGCTTCTGGTGTTCGATACCGAGGGTATCCGCAGCATTTTTCCATTCAACTGTCTATGTTTCTGCAGCATTTTTACTTTACCAGCATCTATCGGCGCAACAGCGGGCTCATTCGTCTGCCACAGCTCCCCAATCTCGGAGTCTGTGGCCTGCATAAAAATTGGCGTTGCCCATGGAATCAGAGGCGCCTGCTTCAAGATTTGGAGCTATTGTCGATAGGGAGGATTCAGAATGCATAAAAAGCGATTGTAAATACCAACATGCGTATGAATGACTGGTGTTCGCATGTCTTCATACCCCAAAATTAGGCTCACAATAGCCATGCCATAAAGTAACTCGCACTTGGCATTTCGAAGTCCTAACTGATGCTTTTATAATCAGTCATGGATCAGCAGCCAGGCTTAATGAAATAAATTGTCTTTGGGCCGTCTTGATACATCAGTGACGCGTTACACCACAATTCATTCGCTCATACTAATGGAAGGTAGAAAAGCATGGCTTGGCGTACCACGTTTCTACACATCTTTCTTTATCTCGTGTCTCCCCAAACCAGGTAACGCCGCCTCCCATCATACCCCCCCGGTTTACTACATGAAATGAGAAAACGCAGGCTGCTGTCTTTTCGTTCCCCCACCCCTTCCCCGCGCTTTCTCTCTCCAAGGCGGCCGAGAGGAATAGCTGTGACGTTCTCAGATGGGATTGGCGAACATAGCCAGCGGTATGTATGGTAATTCCTCCAAAAGCACAGGTGAGAAAGAAGAAGAGTTTGTGTAAAGTAGGTCGTTACATATATGGACGAATTGGGTGGCTTCTTGGAGTGAAGTGGGTATGTACGGGAAGAGGAGATGGACTTTAGTACTTCGCCCAGTCGTGGAATCAAACTCCCTCATTGAGAGTCTCCATTGGCAAAGTCTCGGACTTGTGATTTTTGAATGGTTCCCGACGCAGGACACAAAAGCCAGGATCCTTGAGACATTTGTCATCTAAAGACATTTTTAAGTAGTTCAGGTGCCTCAAGGAAGGCAAAGAGTGGGTGGATCCCGGTATGTATTAGTCTATTCAACAGGATAAAGCCAATTCTATAGTGTCAAAAGGGGGCTGCCGTATGAGTCCCTTCACTGGGTTTCTTGGAGGATACGGGTCCCAGATAGACGCCTAGCCAAAGCTACTTTGCACTTTGGATAGGTTCCAACTCTTGGTCATGAGTTTGACTTCGAGTGGAACTTTGGGGGTTCTAGTCCCTTGGACTTGTTTGAAGCCGAATTGCAGAAGCCCGTGCAGTCTCCTATTACATAGCAGAATGTAGAGGTTTTGGCTATATCTTGAATCCCTTGGTTATGTACAAAGGAGACTTGGGCCAAACTTTGTGGTTGCAAAGGGCCTGTGGTATAGAACCCGTCCCATTCGGGTTGTCGTCGTAGGGTAGCCAGACGGCTGCACCGGAGCCAAATTTTGAGAGTTCGATGCCATATTCCCTAGTGCCTTGTCTCATCTGCAAAATCTGGCTGCCATCACAATGAAGACACAAGCTCTGCACTCAGTATGTATTCATGCAAGTCGTTTCAGTGAACAAGTACCTTGATAGATGCCGCGTGTGCGAGGAAACCGCCTTGGAAGCGTGCCTCAACTCGATATTCGTTACATCAACCGTGATTTCCCACCACGCTATCCTTCTGTTTTTCTTCCTCGTCCTGGATACGTCTCTCATCCGCTAGCTGCGCATCAAAACGTCTCTTGATACTTGCCACCTGCGCCGTCAATGGGTTCACCAATGCATCCGCCGCGGCCCTTTGACCTGCTTCTTGCTTGTTCAGTCCTTTCCCACTTCCTAAATGCTGATCCTCCCAACCCCATCCCGTCAAATAGACACCAATTTGAAAAATCAGCTTGCCTTTCCGCCTAATCTCCACGGGAGGTGCTTCATCACGATAGTTGACTTTGATACCTTTGCCCATTATTTTGGTCGCGAGCTGCATTTTCGCCTTTGGGTCTACTGTCTCCATATCTACGCGGTTTTGCGAGCCGAGCTTGGATTCCCAAAGGGCTGTTAGCCATGTTTCTGCAACTTGAAATCCTCGTTCAGGGTCAGAGATGATGACGGCAGCTACAAAGGCTTCAAAGATGTCGCCCAAAGTCTTCAACCATAGCTTTTTGCTGTCTTTCCCTGGTATGTTGTAAGTATTGGGCAGCTTGGCTTTCTCATCGAACCCGTAGGCGAGGGCGTATTCAGCAAGAGTTTCGTTTTTGACAAGCATTTCACGCTGCTGAGATAGTCTACCGGCTGACAGGCTTGGAAAGCGAGGAAAGATAACTCGTGTTGCCATGAGCTCGATGTAAGCATCGCCAAGAAATTCGAGACGATCGTAGCTGATGTTCACCTTTAAAGCTGTGTCGCATCTTAGAGACCCTGGATGCGTGAACGCAACAGACTCAAGAGTCTTGTCGAGGATACTTGGAAGCGGCGGGAGCGTTGAAGGGCGGCCATTATAAGGTGGGAACTTGGCGGACACTATTGCAGGTTTGAAGAACGGACGGTGATGAGTAGATGCGTCGGACGAAGATTGAAGAGATACTGGGAAATTCAGAGCTTTGCCTGAGCCCGTACAGTCGCCATTGGCACTCGAGTACTCGACTTGAGACGGGTTCCCCACAAGTCGTGGATCCTGGACTTGCGCCTGAGCAGACTTGGACTCCTGCTGAAGATTGTCATGCGCTTCTCGGACTACATCGGGAACGGACTCTGGAGCAAGCTCCCGCGTGTCCCCTTGGTGTTCGCCGATTTGAGGACATTTTTGCTCCAAGTACGAGTATGCGGTCTTTGAGGGAAGGGAGTTATCGCTAGAAGATGCCGAGTGTTTTTGCTTCTTCTGCGGTACATCCAAACTCGCTTCGCTGGGATCATGCCTTCGCTTCTTGCCCATTCTCAGGATCAATTGGGGATTCCCCTTCTTCCTGAATTGGGAATGAAGAGAATTTACGGGCAGACTTTTCCGGAGTTACTGGCCCCTAGAAGAAATGTGTACGACCGAAAAATGTTCGAATGACAACGCTCCAAAATCTCGAAATTGAGGAACCAAGTCCAAATTAGAAACGATCTATAATTTGATCGAGAGATTAGATATTGTCATACAATACCTAAAAATCAGATCTATCATGAGAAACAACCACTTTCGAGATGTGTTGACCTGCAATTGGGAAGTGAATGGAGAACCTTTGGATCTTGACAGGGCTGACGGCTAGCGCGAGATGGAAGCGAGTAGGAGGTTGCGTCTCTTGTACTTTTCGAGGCGACTCGCTCTTCAATCATGTCTGTCCCACAATCACGTATCTATGATCTTCTCAGGGTATTCCATTATCAACCCTGCCTGTATCCTCCTGCGATTCTCACACTGACGTCCGCGCCAGGCCCAATGCCGCATCTTCTCCCAGACCTTCAACCCTCAGCGCCTACGGACCGGCAATCGAGTACTCCGCCAACGCTTACGTGGGCCCTCCGTCGCTGCATATTATCCTCGACGGGTCGCCACGATCAAAGACCTGAAGAACCTGTATAAAGGGTTTGATGAGGAGATGGAAACATGGGATGACGATGAGGAGGACAGACTGGAACATTTGTTGCTCGCAAAGCAGAGGGGCAAGGGAGCGCCGAAGAAGAAGAGGACCGCTGATGGTGAGTCCCCACTCTTTGCCCTGTCGGGTGGTGACATGGGAAGGTATACTGATACGTGGAGCTCAGAAAGCAAGAGGTTCAAGGGGAAGAAGAGGCCTGCCCCTGCCGCGACGGCGCCAAGTGGTGTGAAGTCCTAGCAAGGATGATATTGCATTTCTGTACAGCATAGGAGCCCCGACGAAAGGTGGCGATAAGGCGTAAAGGGTGAGCGCAAATCGCACAGTTCTAGATGTATTTAGCTACGATAGTGGATCACCAACAAATAGAGAGCAAACCCGCGAAACTGGTGTCAACGGCCTTCGGTTATGGTACCATTGGTATGAGATGTTATGGACTATCTATGGTTCCTCTAATGCCGTCGACAGACTGTTTTTCGTTTCTATTTTTGCATCTCCTATTAAAAAGCAGTTCCGGTCCCCGCACCTTCCCCACTCATAGCCTCCAGGGCTTCTTCTGCCAATTCGCTCCTCAGCCCATCCCTCCTACTCTCTCTCTCTTTGCTGTCCCACTCCCTGAGCCCCTTTCTCTTCTCTCTTTGCTTCTCGTCGATCTGGTCCTGCAGTTTTCTTTTTTGCTCCTCCAACTCTGCTAATCGCTTTTTCGCGGCTGGATCCAAGGCACTTGGTAAAGCTTCTCCGCCTGGGATAATAGCTGGCACAGAGGCGAGGTGGTTCGTATTGAAGCGCTGGGTACGTGGGTATGTAGTCGAAGATGAATTGTTTGAGCGGAAAGGAGGTGGAGCGCGGTATGAAGACTCGAATTGCGTTGAGTGCCCGTGTTGGGCTCGTGGACCGTGCGGAACATGGTCCGATGGTGGCGGGCGAGACTCATATTGCTGACGAGGTGGGGCGTGGTAGGCTGGTTGTGGTGCTGGGCGGCCACCGCGATGAGGTTGGGGGCTGCTGTAAGGCTGATCTCGTAAGTCTCGCCCTACGAAAGAAGGGCCGCCGCGAGGGCGAGTGGGCGCAGAGAGAACAGACGCGGTGGCTGGGCGATTGTGAGCGGACATGGAGATCGGTGCTGAAGGCGGTGGCGCAGAAGGAGATTCGCGGGCGTGAGAGTCTCTGTAGCCTCCCGGTCCGCTTGGAGGAGGACGAGAATCTCCATTACGGTAGCCTGATGATTGAGGCTTTGCCATCTGTGCGCCTGACCAAGTGGCAGGAGTGTTGCCATTCCGATAGTTGTCTCGCTCTCTTTGAACGGGCGATCGTACACGATAAGGTACAGCTTCGCGTGGGGAAGATATGGGGACTGGCGAATAGCCTCTTCGAGGAGGCGATTTATCACGATAGCTCGAATCTCTTGCAGCAGGATAACTGCGGGAGCCTTTGAAAGCCGGAGAATGAGGACCTGATCCAGTATTTGCTAGCCTTTCTGGATGAATATGAGGTGAAGAGCGACGAGATGAGATTGGGGAGGCGATGCGAGAGGTATGCTCAGAACGTCGTATTGGAGAAGCAGAGCGTTCGACCTGACGGTAGTTGTTTTCGTTTGGAAACCTGGGTCGTGGATTCCTAGGAGTAGAATAGTTGCGTCTCTCGTATCTCTCTCTGTTTGGTGAGCGTATCCTCTCTCGTTGAGAGGGCGATCGCGGTCTGCGATACGGCGAGGCTTCTCTTCTGGCAGGGAATGGTGATCTCGCTCGAGGTACGGGGGATCTAGAGTACCGACGCGTTCTAGGGAGGGGTGATCTGGCGCGTGTGTCTCTTCGAGGCGAATATGCCCTCGTGGGGGACCTTGGTCTTCCTCTGTAGCTGCCTACATCCCTTCCCCTGTATGCTGGGCTTCGCGAACGTCGTCGATCTGCTGCTGGAGTATATGTGTCCCCATATGGAGGTGGAGTGCGCCCTCTTCGAGGTGGAGACCGGTAGCCACGATAGTTGTCAGAGCGAGACGGTGGATTCCGCTCTGATGGTCGATATGTCTCTCGGCTTAGAGGACGGGAATTCTCATACCTGTGGCAGCCAGCGTGTCAGCATCAATTTTTTCTTACATCTCTCTTACTTTCCGGCGGAGATTGGGATTGCAGTTCAAAGCTTCCAGAGGTCTACTGAGTAACGAACCTTCGATCGCGACCTTTATCCATCGTGCTGATATCTATCTGTCCAAGAAGAACCAGTGAGCAGACAGCCTTTGGTGAGAGCTCAATGTCGAGCAACTACAATTTCCGGTAGCTGTTGTGGTGCTCCTCATGTGCGACGGGGGGTCGCTCGTCACGTTCCAAAAAAAAAGTCTCGGCGCACTAACCACAATAGGATCCTGAACTAGCTCTTTCACCATGGCTTCCATCAATCACAGGGGTGAATGATTGCTGCTTTGAATGTAGGTAGATCTGGTGCATTGTATTTCTGGAATGGCGTCGAGCTGAGATCAGTGTTTATGTGCATAACCAGTAGTGAATCTCCAAATCTCCTCCACATTCACAATCATAGTGAGGCATAGTTATTAATTCTTGAGAATCACTTGCGGCCGAAATTTGGTATCTTGAATCAGCAATCCCGAATTTATCTCATGCTCCTATCGCCTGCTTCTCCTCTCCTCGTCCCTCTTCTGCCTCTTTCGACTTTCGCTAGCTATCATGTCACTCAAATCTTCTTGAAATCCATAGTTGCCTTGATCCTGCTGCTTCTGCGCTTCGTATAACCTCTTCATATCTTCCTTGTCCAACTTATCTTTAGCCTGCAGATCGTCTGGATTCATGGCTACATCCACATCACCTGGCTTCTTCCTCTTCCTGTTCTGATCTTCTTGGCCAAGGACCGGCAGGCTGCTCTGAGCTGCCTTGAGATCGTACGTCCGATCTCCGCCAAAGAAACCAGAGACTCTTGCTTGTTGCTCAGGTATGACCTGGTAGGCGCTCCGATGGTGCGTAGACTCTTCCGTGTCTGTGCCCCTTCTTTGCTTCCGTAGGTCGAATTCACCAGCAACGCTCTCCGCCCCACCGTATTCAGACGGAACAGTCGATGCCATGCCTCCTGGGGTCTCCAACCCACTTGGAGTCTGCAAGCCTGATCCAACCTCTTGGGCATCGCCGTTATCGTCTTCCTCGTCGCTCTCTTCTTCCTCTTCCGATTCTTCTTCAGGTTCTTGCAGCTCACCCCAAAGCGTCTTCTCTACCGGTTCTCCCAATTGGGTGTTCTGCTGCGGTTGGAGAACACCAAAGATATCACCTCCGTACAGAGGCCGATTGTACTCATCCACAGGTGGCTTGCCATACCCACCAGGATGAAACCCCCATGCCCCGCCAGGAGGGGGAGGAGCATTGAGTCCCGGTATCTTAAGCGCAGCATAAGACGGCGGTGGGCCAAAGCGCTGTTGATTGATCAGCCATGGCGGCGGCGCGCCGGGTGGGATATTCAGAGCTTCTTTCAACTCTTCGCTGAGCTCACCAGGTCGCAGATGTTTGAGATTAGTCTCATACTCCTTGCCTTCGTAATAAACTTCTCCATAGCGGGTGAGCTCTGGCTTAGTCTGAAATCTGAAAAACGCTTCGTAGAGTTTTTGGTAATCGATATCGAGCTTGCCCATCTTCGGTTGCACTCGCTCTCGTTGCTTTTGTTTGAGGCTCGCTTGGTCTTGCTTTTCCAAAACGGCGTCTCGCATCTCCGCAATCCCAGTCTCCTGGATGAACTTAGGTAGGGCGAACGGTGGCTTTTCCACACCGCGTTTGGACGATAGATACTCACGCTTCAGAGACCAATGCGATGGCACAGGTACAACATTCCGATATGCCTTGATGTGCACAAGTAGCCGGGGATCTGAAGCTGAGGTATCCGTCCAATCAACGGTCTCCGGTTTCTCAACTAAAGCCTTGAGTTCAGCAACCGAGAGCTTGTCCCGCTCCTTTCGTTTCTTCTTTGACATCTTGAGGGGCCCTGCCTCTTCCTCCTCATCGGGTATCTCATCGTCGTCATCGTAGTAGATCTCAGGCTTCTCTACCTCTTTCGTAGACGGATCCTCCTTGTCGTTCTGTTCAAATCTGCCCATAACATCCTTGTACATCTCGTAAAGGGGATCTGTTTCGTCAATGCTATCAATGCCATTAGGGGGTTCATCTTGCTCATCGTCCGGTGGAAGTGCAGGCTCAGCTATGGAGGTAGCCGGTTGCGGTACGCTGGCAGGCTCTGGGGTCGGTGCGGAACTTGGCTATGATAGCTATTAAGTAAATAGCATTTCACCGCGTGAATGCGACATACCTCATTGTGTTTTGCGGCCTTCTTCTTCGCTCTTCGAAGCTGATTTTTCGTAGGCTTCGTCGCAGTAGGCATCGTAGCTCCGAGGTGGATTGGAGGCTTGATAGCAACAGTTCGCAGCTTATCCAGTTGTGAGTGGCTGAAGTGTTGGGTTTGGAAAAAATGAGCCCTGGAAGGTTGATGATCCACGCTAATTTGAGCCTTACGAGCGAGGGAAGGCGGCGAGATCCGCCCTCACATTTTCACCTTCAATCAGCAGCCAAAGTACCTTATCTATCTGATCGCCTGCTCGTGTCTTTACGAGTGGTTGAGTTGTCCACTTAACGTCATATTTTTAGTCTTCGGGTTGAGGATACCAAATGGAATTGATCTATCAAATGCTTCTAAATACAATGAACTCTGCTTTGGTCCATCATTGGTCGTTCATCCATCCGTGCAACGCATCGCGCAGGACAGCTCGGACAGAATCTCTAGGATGGAACATAGTTCTCCGGTTCTGAGGTGTTATAATCATATGAGTGTCAAGGATAGAAGTAATCTTGATGCTGGAGAACGTTGCGTGCTGTTGTCGTGGTGGACAAGCAGGTGAGCATCGTGGAGTGCAGCAATCGGCCAAGCAGATAACCCAGCTGCGGCTCTTAAAGATATGCCGGATAAAGCTATGCGTGGTCAAATGCGTAAGTCGAATGTCGTATGGAGAGTCGTGAAAAGGAAATCGTGACCCAATGAAAAGTTGTGTCTGAAGTACGGTCTGCCAATATGAACACACAGTAAATGCTGTGTCCATACTTGGGTCCCATGTAGAGTCCACCAACATCATTCCGCTAAATCAAGCAGAGCTGTCGTATGAACTCCTCGCAAAATGCTAGGATGGGCCTAAAGAGTGAACGTGCTTTCCAAACGCGTAAAAATATGCCAATGAGCGCCATGCTTTCACATGGTTTCAATAACTAGCCAATCGATATCATATCGGCAAGATGATCTGAAGTTTTCTGCCGTGTTCGCAAATGTTTATCGTAAGGTGGCCGTGATGTTCGTGTCGTCGTATCAATTACAGTCTAGATAGAGGGTTCTCTTAGAAGAAGCCACCATTGACTTGAGGCAAACGTGCGTAAGACTGTGCAGGCTGTTGTACAGATTGTTGGTTGTCCGGACTGAATTGCAGAAAACTGTTTGAAGCAGCGCTCATATTTTGAGCGTGAGAGACTGAAGGCGGGTACTGAGGGTAAGCGCCGCGAAAAGGTGCAGTGAAGGCGTTGTTGATGGCATTATATCCATTGGACGGTGCTGTGTATGTATTTGAGGTAGGACTGGAAGTCATCTGCAATGACAAGGGGATCTGTCCTGAAGAGCGGTCGGTGGGAGTGCCGCTACCGCTAAAACGACCTTGGCCTTGGCCTTGACCATGGCCATCTTGTGCCATAATCTTGCTTTGAATGCGACGGCCATGAGGCGTTTGACGAACCGCTGGCAGAATTGGACGGATAGCTTCAACGAGGCGACCCTTGGTCTCAGGGTCCGCAAAGTCCAACGCCGTCTGGACAACGTAGTTGGCATATGAATCGCGCAGCATCTTCTCAAGCTCATTAGTGTTTAGCATTTCTTCTATCATCATTTGTGTGACGGTCGATTGGGCTCCACGAAGACACTTTTCGATGACATTGGAACTGAATTTCTGCTTTGACAATTGAGGTATCTGGCCCTGGAAGGTGTAGCAGAGCGGATCAGTGAAGCAAGACTCTTGGAGGTCAACAATATACTGAAGGACGTAGTTGCCAAACGGATCCTGAACAAGATGGAAGGCGCTATTAGTAATTTGGCTGATAAGCTTGGCTTTCTGGTGACCAGTGGCGTGGTCTATGCAACGCTGAAGCACGCAACAGCCATGACGGTGGGTTCCAACTGACACGCAGTTGGTGCCAACAGTATCAAAGATGAACTACCATCGATTAATCAAGGACTACTGGTGAGGTAGGAGAACATACCTGGGCATCGTTGGGGGAAAGACGATTGAGACATTTCTGAATGACGTGGTTGCCGTTCAAGTCCTGAATAAGCTCTACCACCTTATCATTCAGAGCTTGGATGACAGTCTGGATCTGCTCGGGCGTAGAAACAAATTCTATCATCTTCTGCAGAGCCCGCGTACCGTGGCTGTTCAAAGCGATCTTGACCATTTCTGGAGCGGCGTTGTTAATCAAGACTGTACGCTGCTCATCGTTTGAAAACTCGAGCAGCTTCTGGCAGAGATAGTTGCCAAATGGATCTGTGTCGGTCAGTGGGAGCTCTCACGGTGTTGGGATGAGAATCAGTACCAGTCATGAGCTCCACAACATGCTGGTGGGTCTCGATGAAAATCAGCTGGACATGCTCCGAATTGCGCTCTTCTAACTTCTTCTGCAGGTAGCGACACCCATGCTGGTCTTTGCAAAGTCCGAGTATCTCGCCTTGGAAATGCTCTAATTTGACGTTGATGAAGCGGGCATTTTCTAGATTTCCCATCAATGACGGTGGTGGAGAGGGTGAGATTGGATTTACCTTCACCATTTTGCATGCGTCTCTGCTGAATTACACGCGCTTGGCTATCCTGGAAACGGCCTTGAGGACCGTAATTCGGATAAGGGGAAAATCCGTTCTGCGGCTGAAAGGCTTGCATCTGGTTGTGAAAAGCCATAGGATTGGCCATATGCATTGGGGTCATGCCCATGTTCATCATCTGCATTCCAAAGGCAGGGTAGTAGCCCTGGTTTGGAAATTGCAACGCGTTGTTGAGCTGAGCCATCGCATTTGGCATGGCATCGACGGGTGAAGATGCGGTTGTTGGGGGGCCAAAGGGTGCAGCGCTGGCTTGCAGCCCTGACAGGACCTGTTGATAGCCATTCGTTTGCTCATCGCGTCGAGCATCACCTCCCGACAGCTCACGGCTATGACGATTGCTAATAGCGCTTGACGGAATCCGGCCCAAGCTGGCATTATGGTTGTGAAATTGTTGCTGGGCCTGAGTCTTTGGGGGAGTGATATTCGACATCACTCCATTAGCTTTCTTTAATGTGGGAACATCATTCGTCGAGTACGACGAGTGAATATTAGCCAACGTAGGTCGGACTGGCTCGTTCGACACGACTTGCCCGTGTTGAGTTGGTTGACCATATGCGGCCAAACTTGCCTCCATGGAGTGTCTGTTCAGTCGAGCGTTGCCCATGGCCTCAGAAGACTTCTGAGAATCGGAGTTGGAAGTACCGTTGCTCGAAGGTCCAAGCGACAAGGAATTCATAGTCTGCGACAGGCCCTGCTGAGAAAGGCGGTGACGCGCGAATGGTGTCCACTCTTCGCTTTGCTCTGGATTTGAAAGTGCTAGGTCTAGTGCAGCCGAAGATGCAGAGAGCTGCACCAAGCCGTTAGCTATCCCCTTATCTTTGTATCCTATAGGTCACTTACGACTCCAGGAAACTCGTTTCGACGGACCAAGATTGGAAATTTATCGTCAGTCGCGTTCATTTGCAGATAGTTCTTGACGTCAGGAGAGGTGGTAGACTCTTTGGAGTCTTCATCGTCAAAGAGGAAGCTCGTAGTGTTGATTTGTCCCAAGCCCATAGTAGCAGAGTGTTCCGGTACGGTCTCATGGTTGCGGCTTCTCACTCCAGTGACTGGCATTGAGTAGCGATTCTTGACTGCTGCGTTGCGACGGCTTGTACCATTTGTCTCGGGAACATAAGCTGATACTCTGTCATTAGACCCTCTGCGAGATCCTGGTACAGACTTCGACGGGAGCACATCCGGATTGACGGAATTGTGGAGTGTCTGGGCTAATTCCGACGGAGGTGACGTGAGCTGGGAGCCAGAACGGCTGCTACGAGTGTTCAACCCGGGAGGAGACGTGATGCTCGAGGAAGAATATCGATTGGTCCGAGAAAAAACTGACGGGAAGGCGTGCTCACGGTACTCAGGAGGTGTTGTGGGTTCACTCTGGTGTCCAGCGTTGTAGCTGGCTCGCTCAAGATCCAAGGTTATTCCGTCCAATTCTTCCTTCTTCCGGGCCTCTCGGATTTGGGAGTCGAACAGCAAGGCAGCATGTTGCTTTCGCTTTTCTGAAAGCATCTCGTATTCTTGTCTCTTCTTCTCGACCTGGAGGAGTTCAATGTCAGACATTGGAGCGGAACGACGAGGTTTCAGGGCATATATTGGATGCAAACGAGTATTTGCTTACCAGCTGGGCCGTATGGAAAGTCTAAAGGAATGGATAGTCAGCAAATTGTAGCATATATTTGACAACGACAAGGTAGGAGCCCAAACACATGAGGAATCAACGGCAAGGTCATTAGGATGAGTGATCTCGAAATGAGGAATGAGGCAACATTGATGAAAGGTTGATTTGTTCGAATTCTCATATACACACCGTGGGCAAGTCAGTTGGGTCCACTGCCTGAGCGGGCTGTTGACCAATAGGGGTGATGCCTGGCATCTTGCTCAAATCGGTGGTCTGACGACGCTGGAGACTTCCTCTTGCGTCGGCGAACTGTTGGCTCTGAGTCTGCATGAAGCTACCAGAGTATCTTGCAGGAGTTGTATTTCCAGTAGTGTTTGAGGTTGGGGGAGGGTTTGGTGATCGTAACTCGTCGTAACGAGCGGAAAGTGCGTTGTAAGAAGCCATGCTGTGGTGGTCAAATCGAATGCATTAGCGTCGTGGTGCAATGATGATCAAATGGAGGAACAAGGCGGGGCGGGCGGTGGGGTAGAGGGATGACTGTAGAACGTGGAGCTTGAAGAGGTTGAGGATGTGAAGAAGGAAGAAGAGGGAAAGTGAGAAAGGGCTTTTGTAGGAGCGGATGCCCCCAGTGAACTCACTCAAGTGAATAAGGCACAATGAATAGACAATGTGAAGTCGCAGAGTCTGAATAGCAATAGTCTGGCGTCGATCAATTGGGTCTTGGGAGTGAATAGATGTGCATCGGTTCGGCCTGCGAAGACCCTTTACAGATCCCCGTGTCTTTGCGGATTCGTACAGATGGATGATGGATGGGTTGAAGAATAGCGATTGTGAATAAGGGATAGCTGTCGTACAAATACAAGCACACACACACACACACCCAAGGGTAATGGGGGTTTGAAGTAAAGAAGTAAAGAAAGAAAGAAAGTGGGATATTGGCAGATGGAGGTGGGCTGGTTATTGGAGAGGAGATTAAAGCCGCTGGGGTTCCAGATTTCGTGCGCTAGTACTTTCAGCTTGCCCTGCTCTACCTACTTCTTCTGTCTTGATCCTCGTGGGTTACTTTTACTTTACTTGATTTTCATGCAAGCACTTGCTATCGCATTGTCTTGTGGGATCACCATGTTCGGAATTCTATGGCTATGACTACCTTAGGCTCGCCATCTGAGGATTTGCCTGTGAAAGGTCCTCGAGATGCTGGTGCACATCATGCTTGCTTGCTCAAAGAGAGACGAAAAAGAAAAAGAAGAAAAATCCCAAATAATTCTCTTGGTGGTCTCTCGGATTGCCCCCCTCAGTGTCCCCGCAGCATCGGTGTAGATAGGGACTGCCCTTTTGAGCCAGCTCATAGTTTCCCCGATGCAGGAAAATTGAGGCTCATGATTAAGCGTTGCTGGTTCCCCTGGATCTAACGGCTCCCGTTGCAGTCTTTGTACTCTGAAGCGCTGATGAAGTCCATACCTTGTAGTAAGGAACGGTGGATGGGTTTAGCCAAGCTCAAGAGCAGTCTTTTCCGTTTTGCTTACTACGTGGCAGAAAAGTATGACATGGCTCATTCGTCGAGCAGACAAGGACATGTGGGAAAAAGAGATGCAGAAGACGAGAAAAACCCCACATTACTTTAAGTACTTGTAGGCGGTGAGCATTTTGAGCCCTAGTGCGCTCAAGGGTCCGGCGATCTGCCGCTGTTCTAAGGCACGTAAGGTAAGGTAAGGTAAAGTAAACTAAGGTAATAATTCGAGAAAATTAAAAACAATCACACCCATTAAATCGTAAAGTACCCAATCAAATTAGACCCTCCACATTAAAAAAGATTTTAACATACTTGGCTCATGGCAAGATGAGACGCAAGATTACATGGCTCCATCAACGCGTACCAGGTCTGTCGACCCTGTAGCGACATCTAACGGGGCAAAGCATAATAAGGATTCTTCCCAAGTATGCCTCATCTGTGAGTAGAGTAGAAATTTTCATGGCGACTAATTCATAATAGTCGCTATCGAAACCACCTGCGAAGAAAGTCAGGATCGTAGCACCGCAAAAAGCAAGAGAGCCGACGGGCCAAGATGATGCAGGTAGAGCGGCCCCAAAGCCTCCAGCCAGGACTGGCCAAGATGATGTATGTATTCATTCCCCATGTCAGCCCTCGAGAGGCAGTCGTTGAATCGCCCTAGGGCTTTGATGCTCTCCTCAAGCCTTTCTACCAGGGCAAATCCCTGACAGATCCTATCGATACAGCAAAGGTAAGATGCCTCATTTCTTCGACCTCTCCTCATCTTATCAAGTTGCGTCATCTTGTATGTTTAAAGACGCTTCACACCGGCAGCAAAGCATGAAACCAGACCAAGGGTTTTTGTCTCGAATGATGCTTCAGGCTCGAAGCCCAAATCTGAATGGTTTCCCGAGCTTTGTGGAAAGAGGCTCCATGTGCACAAGCAGAGTATTTCCCATACTCGGCGACATTGAGAGTGCCGCTATTATGGGTCTGACCATGTCTAGGACAAGTGGAACCTTCTTCCAGCATTTCTGAAGGTGAAAGGCCTCGTCAAACAGCACATTGACTCTTACAACTTTTTCATCGACGTCGACCTTAAGAGAATTGTCAAGGCCAATCAGACCATACTCAGCGATATAGACCCAAAATTCTACATCACCTACACAAACATATATGTCGGAAGACCAACCCGCCATGATGAGGATCTACCGGACATGTCTCGCACTAAATGGACGTCCACAGTCACTCCTAATGAATGCAGGCTACGCGACACCACATACTCAGCACCAATCCTTGTCGACTTGGCTTACTGGCGCGGCGTCCGGGAGGTCCGCAGGAAGGGTATGGTTATTGGACGGCTTCCCGTAATGTTAAGAAGTTCTAGGTGCGTCCTGTCGGAAAAACCCGACAACGACATGGGGCGGCTTCAAGAGTGTCCACTGGATCCCGGCGGTTACTTTGTGATCAATGGAACTGAAAAGGTAATCTTGGTTCAAGAACAAATCAGCAAGAACAGAGTCATCGTCGAGAAAGGTACCAAACATGGAATTGTCCAAGCTTCCGTGACATGGTACGTGCATGTGTAGCCTCACGCGTTTTATCAGCTAACCGTGGTAATCGTGGCAGCTCGACACATGAGCGGAAGTCGAAGACCTACGTCGTCATGAGGCATGATCGCATATACTTGAAGCACAACTTCCTCAGCGAAGACCTTCCAATAGTACTGGTGCTTAAGGCTTTGGGAGTCCATTCGGATCACGAGATAATGCTGCTTACAGCCGGGCAGGATGCGTCGTACCAAGATACATTTGCCGTCAACTTCGAGGAGTGTGCGAAGCTAGGCATCACTACGCAACATGAAGCCTTGGAGTATATTGGGCTCAAGATACAAATCAAAGGAAGAATAACTTCATCGGATCAACGACGGAAATTCTCACAAGAGGCAGTGGAAGCTCTATCCAACGTTATATTGAACCACGTCCCCGTACGTGGGTTGGACTTTCGCCCAAAAGCTCTGTATGTGGCGGTCATGGTCAGGAGAACACTAATGGCGTTCCATGATAGTACCTTGGTAGACGACCGAGACTACTACGGGAACAAGCGACTTGAACTGGCCGGCCAGCTTCTGTCCTTGCTCTTTGAGGACCTCTTTAAGAAATACAATCACGACATAAAGATCGCCATCGACAAAGTGTTAAAGAAACCAGTGCGGACAGAGGAGTTTGATGCACTGAGGTACCTAACAATGCAACAAAACCATATCACCAATGGCATCCAACGCGCTGTCGCTACAGGTAATTGGGACTTGAGACGATTCAAGATGAAGCGTGCGGGCGTTACACACGTCTTGAGTCGGCTGAGTTATATCAGTGCTTTGGGCATGATGACTAGGATCTCGAGTCAGTTCGAGAAGACCAGAAAAGTGTCCGGACCGCGAGCATTGCAACCATCACAATTTGGAATGCTGTGTCCATCGGATACCCCGGAAGGAGAAGCCTGCGGTCTGGTTAAGAACCTAGCTTTGATGACACACATAACCACGGACGATGAACAAGGCCCTGTGAAGAAATTGGTCTTTGCACTTGGAGCTCAAGACATTACTGTGGTTAATGGTACAGACTTGTATGGTGACGGTGCCCATATTGTATTCATCAACGGTACACCTGTTGCTCTAACTCATCACCCGAGGCACTTCATCACTAGCTTTCGGAAGCTTCGCCGATCTGGTCGTATTTCTGAATTCGTCAGCATCGCTCTCAACGGCCATCAGAGTGCAGTGCATATCGCGACGGATGAGGGGAGAATTTGTCGTCCTCTGATAATCGTCGAAAAAGGCAGATCTAAGGTGACTATGCGTTCGCTACAAGCTTTGCGTAAAGGCACAATTGGCTTCGACGATTTCCTTTCCCGAGGGCTCGTCGAGTATCTAGATGTCAATGAAGAGGATGATTCGAACATTGCAATGAGCGAATCTGATGTCAACCAGACGACCACCCATCTTGAAATTGAGCCGTTTACCATATTGGGGGCAGTGGCAGGACTGATTCCTTACCCCCACCACAATCAATCGCCTCGGAACACCTACCAATGCGCCATGGGAAAGCAAGCCATTGGCGCCATTGCCCACAACCAGTTTACCCGCATCGACAGTATCCTCTACCTCCTCGTCTACCCCCAAAAACCTCTTGTCAAAACGCGAGCTATTGAACTCATCAAGTATGACAAACTCCCTGCTGGCCAAAATGCAATCGTGGCAGTAATGTCTTACTCAGGCTACGATATCGAAGATGCACTTGTCCTAAATAAAGCCTCCTGCGATCGAGGCTTTGGACGCTGTCAAGTCTTTCGCAAATACAACACTGTTCTTAGAAGGTGGCCGAACGGTTTGGAAGAACGTGTAGGTGACCCTCATTACGAGAACGGTTGGCCCATCAAGAAGCATGCCATTCTCGATGAACATGGTCTTGCCCAAGTTGGCGAAAAGATCTCGCATGGCGATGTCTACATCATGAAACAGACTCCCGTCAATCCTCATGCAAGTACCATGGGTAGCGAGTGGGGCAGTGGTGAGTACAAAGACGCGCCTATGTCGTACAGGCTTCCAGATCCGAGCTATATTGATAAAGTCCTGGTCTCTATCATGGAGTCTGATCACAAGATTATCAAGGTCCAGACTCGCCAGACAAGAAGGCCAGAAGTCGGCGACAAATTTTCTTCCCGCCACGGCCAGAAAGGAGTCGTGGGTCTCATTGCTGAGCAAGTGGACATGCCTTTTACTGACGAGGGAGTTGTACCGGACATCATCATGAACCCACATGGGTTCCCATCTCGTATGACGGTCGGTAAAATGCTGGAGCTCATCTCTGGTAAAGCTGGCGTGCTTGCCGGAGATCTGCAGTACGGCACTGCATTCGGTGGCAGTAAGGTCGAGGACATGGGAGACATACTGATCAAACACGGTTTCAGTTACGGCGGAAAGGACTTTGTCACGAGTGGTATCACGGGAGAAAGTCTACCAGCCTACGTCTTCTTCGGTCCCATCTACTATCAGAAGCTCAAGCACATGGTTATGGATAAAATGCACTCTCGTGCCCGTGGTCCTCGCGCAACCCTTACACGGCAACCTATGGAAGGTCGTTCACGAGATGGTGGCTTGCGTTTGGGAGAGATGGAACGTGACTGCCTAATTGCGTATGGTGCCAGTCAGTTGCTGCTAGAGAGGTTGATGCTGAGCAGTGATGCGCATGTCGTTGACATCTGTGCGGCATGCGGTATGATGGGGTATTCCGGGTACTGTCAGAGTTGTAAGAAGACGGAGGGAATGACGAAGATGACGATTCCATATGCGGCTAAGCTGTTGATACAAGAGTTGCTGGGTATGAATGTGGTGGCCAGAGTAGGGTTGGAGGACGAATTTGCTGTATAATGAGGATGTATATTGAGGAAGTTTGTAGGTCTATTAGGAAATGGTACTATGATTGATGTGAGATAAGCATATATAGTCGTCTATTGTGTGCACAGCCTCCGTATACTAAAGGCGCCCCTTAAGTAGTAAAAAATCTACATGGCTGCTTTTGGACCATGCTTTCTTCTGTCCCCTTCCTCGGGCAATTTGCGTCTGTGAAAACAATAGAGACTATGCAGTCGATGCTTCTTATATGTTTTGCTGTATCTGGATCCCAATGTAAATGCTCATGCCTTGGTGCTATCAACTCCCAGGTGTCGTAGGCCTTCGTTCATCTCATGGTATTCCAAACAGCATCACAAAGACATGCCAAAATATCATGATGTCCGTTATATCATCTTACCCGCACCTTTCGTTCCCCCCACTCCCCCCTTCGCCGCTGTTGCACCCTCGCCTCCCCCGCCTTTCCCACTCTTAAGCTTCTCCCTCTGCCTCGAGAACTTCTCGCCGTACTCGTCGGTCTTTTTGAAGAGCTCCACAGCTTCCCACGCACTCGGCCGGCCCAGATCTACATCTGCCCCTACTTGCAGCAGTAGGTCTACAATCTCCTTTTCATTCTTGAAGACAGCGCCGGCGAGTGGGGATTGGCCACGATCATTCAATCGGTTCGGATCAGCACCGTGAGAAATGAGGAGACGGGAAAGCGGAGCGTGACCGTGGTAAGTCGAGAGCATGAGCTGTGGGAAGTGTTAGCAAGGATCCTGTGGATGGTGAGATGTTGCAAGGGTGGACTTTTGAGATCCAGCGAGCGAGAGATGGCAAGTCGTTAGGGAGGAGAGTACCAGACTGTCGCCCTTATCATTGGTCATGTTTGGTGGCAGGCCTGCTGGCAATGCTTGCTCAAAGATTGGCACGTTACCTTGCCTTGCTGCATCGTACATTCGAGTCGCAAATGCAATGATTTCGGGGGACTCGGGGGTAGGTTGGATCGTTTGGTCGCCCATGGCTTCAATTGGGCAGTCTCATGTGACGAGAGGATATGACATGCAAGTAAACAACGAGAGGGAGAGAGGGAGAGAGAGAGAGAGAGAGAGAGAGAGAGAGAGAGAGAGAGAACGACATGGGTAATTCGGCAAATATTCGGCTTGGGAAGATGTCATTGGATCGGTGGATCGATCGTTAATCCAGTACCCGTCAACGAGTATCTGAAGATGATAGAAATACCATCTTGCGTTAATGAGACCTTGGACTACAAAATGGCTATGTCGCTATCTCGCGTCGTCTTCGCGTAGGCTGAGGCTTTATATCAAGTGTGACCGAGAAAGCAAGTCGGTGAATCAAAAATGGATACAAGAAAAGCAAACACCATGACACCGTCAAAAGACCCCGCTTTTCAACGTCTCCAAGGAATCATCACCAGCATGAAGACGGAGTCAAGGGCAAACGCCCCACGACTGTCTGACTATTTGGCGCGATAATATGAAGTTTTCGCTGAACTACAAGGATGCGGTCGAGAGAAAGTTCGCCTTTGTATCACGCAACAAGCGCACCAGAGAGCCGAAGTATAGACTCCTTACCAAGGGTTATTGTGGGCAATGGGAGGGAACATACGCGTCTTCTGTTGGATGTTTTGTGGAAGCTTGCTTTTCTGTATGGCTTGCTGTGGACGATCCTAGGTCAAGAAGGTCGATCCCCCCACGTCAAATAATTCATGCCTTCTATGCGCTCAAACTGATCAGAGATTTTAAATATACTTTGCTGTAATTATCACATCACCATCAGCAGCGCTGCTGAAATTGAAAAACTAGCAAAGCAGTGTCAGTCTTACCATGCATGCATTGATAGAGGGTCGCCGAGATGATGAACGCGGAATCATGCTGTCTTCCGCAAGACCTTCATTCACAATCAGGGAGCATGAGGTATAACTAGGCTTCTAGTTCCCTTTGGTAGGCCCCAGCGTCTTTGTACCAACTTGTAGAGGGCATTCTACTGTTTTAATGTCCCAGGTCACACGTAGCTGAGATTCTAGAATGGTGGTACGCTTCGGGTTAAAAGAGGGTGAAAGTTATTTCTTACCCATCATCCATTACCGTGTCCCACAACCGCTTTGGGCGGCCTAGTAGGATACTTGAGAGCCCAAGACGCCATCAAAGCAGACCTTGATTCCATTAAGAGTGCTACACTTGTAGTAAACGCATTTGATTCTCTGTAAGAGCAGGTCTAACAAACGAACGTAGTCCAGCGGAGCAATTCCTGTGGAAGGCTTTGCTGAGGGAACGTCGAGATTCGTGGAGATTTTGATATTCAATCCCCGAATATATGTGTCCAATCCGACGTAGATATAGACTTCTCTTCTATCAAGAACAATCCCAAACCTTTGGTTGTAGAGCGACAGGTAGGTCTGTTTCCTCTGCATGGCTGATTTCACGTATTCGTAGGGCCACTTCCAGTCCTTGTAATTTAAAACCTTCCCAAGTACACGATCTTACGAGGTAAGGGTAATGTTAAAAAGTCCTATACTCGCATTGCCCAGCTTTGACGGACGATGTGACCACCGCTGCTTCATGACACTGTCCTTGGGCAGCATAAGAAGAACGCCTGCTTCAGATACTTGCGACCAAGCTGGCGCTCCTCTACGTTGCACACAGTATAAGTGCAGATCCAGTAGCGGCTCGACGATGTCGGGCCAGTTGGCACTGAACGATGGTGGAGATTGGCTCGTCCGCTGAAATCGTCCGCCTAAGGTGTTGTCAGTCTTCATCCAATGGCTTTTCGAGGCGTGTCTCTTACGATAGGGCAGGACGTCATCTCCCAAATCCTTTGCTATTCTGAAGACAACGACACAAGTTCCTTTTCTAATAAGCGTCACGCTCACTGCTCGACAGACTCAAGAAAAGGAAAAAGCCCCCAGAAATAGAGGGGGGAAAATCCCAAAGGGCTCACCGTACTCTGATCCTTGGGGAACTTCCCATGACTAAGCACGATCCTGCGTCAGCATTGCTTCTCCAAGCTAACAGTCAGAGATATGGGGTAGGTCTCAGTAGGAGGCATGACTCTTGCTCCCGCAACACGTCTTGCCACGCACGTGCTGGTCATAAAAGAAAATCATCACTCGGCGATGTACGAACCGGACCAGGTGGAGCTTCTGACATAAATCTTGCCGACTTTCAAGTATCAGTTCACTGTGTTTCGTAACATCAGTGCAAAATACTTGCCCAGAACTTCCAGTGAGTATAGCCATACGGCGAAACCCGATCCCAGAGCCTTCCAATCGCTTCAGCACAATCCCTGGCATCAATGGTACCAGCCCAATCCGGATTCCGGGCGGCCTCCACGCAAACTGGAGAAGTTATAGCGTTCAGACTGGGCGATCGTGGTTGACTTTGGCCTGGGGAAGTAGTCCACAATGGTGAGAGCGAAAACGCAGCGCTCACATATGGAACAATCATCCACACTAGCCAAGAGACGAATGATGACATGTTTGTTTGGAATTGAAAGTTTTTCCCCAACAGCTTCACCTAAATCTTTACGAAGAAGAAGAGGCTGCTTCAACAAGAAGCCGTCGGGAGATGTTTTGGGATATGTGCACATTTGGGTCTTTGCTCGCTTTGACTATGTTCGGTGCTCGGTTGTTGAGGACACAGTTCGAATAGTCGCATAGAAGGCTTGGAAGCGCTGGAAATTTGTCAATTTAAATGTCTCATATCGACAAAACCACGGTCTAGGTATCCATGCAGGGAGCACCACGCTTATCCTTGTTTGGCTCGAAATGTGCAGAGCCGTGAAACTCACAGCATATTTACTCGTATTCCCTGGGATATGCAACACCCTGGGATATGCAACATTAGGGCTAGGGCTAGCACTACTAAAATGCTTAAATTCTTACTTAAATCGATATTATCTTAGTATATAATAATCTTTTTATCTTAATAGTAAGTCTAGATCTCTATAGATATAGATAATTAATTTAATTAGAATTTGATAGATATATTAGATTTCTTTAATAAATTCTAAAATTCTAATCTAATTCTGGCCCTAAGATCGATATCAGGGCTAGGGCTTTATTCGAATATTCTAATAAATTTCTATATTATCTTAATATAATCTAGTTTTTCTTTATTAAGAGTAAGAACAAGATATCTAAAGAATTTAATCTATTGATTAGAATATTTTATCTAGATATATCTAGTAGAAATAATAAGAAAAAGCGGAAATTTGAAACTAGCCCTAGCCCTAATGTTGCATGTCCCAGGGTGTTGCATATCCCAGGGAATACGAGTATGAGCACGATAACATCAGACCCCCAAGCTCGAAAGATAAGAACAATCGTTTGCTGTTTTGGACTGGGGTAGTTGGTCTTAGTTGCGGGACTCAGACATTTGACTGTGGTGCAAAAAGTCATGGTGTCCAAATAGCAGAGTGTTGCTGATCATCTTTCAGCATTGAACTCCAATAGGTAGCCATAGAATGACGGGTATTCGCGTCGATAATCAATACCCACGTCCGCCAAATCAGGTCCCAAAGAAATGTTAGCTTAGGGATCCACCAAATTACCGCTCATTCAAGCGACGAGTGAGCCCGATGTATCAATGACTTCCATTTCCCGGCTCCCCTGCGCAAATATCTCCGGGGCCTCTCTTATTGTGCCTCTACCCACTAAATGTAATGCACCGTCCAAATATCAAAATCAGACTCTACATAGCGGCTCTCCACAATCAGGACTTCTCATAAGCCATCCATAGCATTGTGCAGTATGCCCCAGGCAAGACGGTGGTCAGCCCCGTAGCCCAGGTCCGCATGGAAAGGGTCTTCACTTCTGGGGACCGGACCGTCCCCCCTTGCTCAAGCTGCTGCTCGCAGTAAGCGCGAGCGCTAATGATAGTGCTACGTATGCCTGCTTCCTTGCAAGGGAAGCCCCAGCGAAAATAGAAAGTTGTCGGAGTGTTGGGAACGTGGTACTCAAAGCCGGAGTCTTTCACTCGATAAGTGATGTTGAGTGGATGAAGGACGATGGGTGCAGAAACTTGGCGGAAGATGTTGTTTGGATTGCTGGTGACATGGCGAGAAGCGAGGTATGGAGCGGATAGGACGGTTCGGGTGAGAGTAAAGGCAGAAAGCACAGGTCAGGGACAGGATCTGGAAAGCAACCTGGAAAACCTGGAGGCCGCAGAACGAGTAGATGTTTAGCGCCTAAGGCTGACTACCCAAGAACAAGAGCCCCTCTGCGGGCTAAAGTAAGGTATGTATGTACAGCATCAGACGACAAGCGACTCGCTACGGAAGTTCTTGGTACCTTAGCCCTACAGTATTCGCAAAGCGATTGGCGGCCTTTCCAGATTTAGAGGACTACCAACCATCTTATTAATAGATCACAGGATGTGTGCTGCTGTCCCTGAAGCGATGATTAGCTAGCACACCAGAATAGATTAGATTTATGGTAGCAAGGGAGCGAGTGAGCTACGCTGGGCGAAGGAACCTACAAGTCATGGTCATTGTAAGACAGGTACACTTTAACATTTTGATGAACGTTACGGCTAATTCGACAGAATGGCTCCATTTGGAAAACATGCACTGATTTTGTCAGAATTTCTAGGAGTAGATGAATCACGACAAAGAAAAACAAAGTCCGTATAACACATACCTCTTTTTCAATTAGAAACCAGAAGCAATCACTTTCCACGCTCCAAACCCTTTGCCGCGAAAAACTTGCGGTCATACCTCAGCTTTTGTTCCGGGTCTTGTAGCAAATCAGCTGCTTGTCCTACCATGACGGCTATCTCATGGATCCTGTCACGTTCGGAGTCAGACATCCCGGGTTTCATCAAATTATCCGGATGGACCTCGACACGTCTGCGCTTCGCAGCGCTCTTGATCTCTCCCTTGGTAGCGAGGTAGTCGACCTTTAGTGTGGCGTAATGATCTGGTAGGTTATCCTTGGCTTTTGGTTGAGATTGTGGTATCTCATGAGATGAACTTTCTCTGTTATTTCTGGGGATTCCTTCACGGCGACTTTCGCTTCTACTGCTGTGAGCCTTCTCTTGACGGCGACTGCTGCCACTTTCAGGCTTGCCCTGGCTGGGCTTATCCTTTGTTGCAAATTTGTGATAAGCGTAGCCTTCTGTTTTGCTGGAATAGCCATCTCTAGAAGCTGGTTTAGGTTCCTGAGGCTGTGAGGGCTTGGGACCTCCTCGGTGATACCTCTGTTCGCAATCTTCATAGCAAGGATCATTCCTGTTGCTTCTAGAGTATTTTTGCCGACGGGTGTCGCTTCTGCTGTTATCATGCTTTTCTCCATGACGTCTGGTGCTGTTGTTCGGCTTGTTCTGACTATGATTATCGCTTCTCCCGTGCTTTTTGCTGCCGTGGCTTCTTGGTATGCCAGAATACCCGCCTCTATCTACTGGCTTGAGCCCCTCTTGCTGTGAGTGTTCGGCATATGTGTTGCTGTGGTGTCCTCGCTGCTCTTCAGCTGAGGATGGGTATCCTCCAGCGTTGCGCTTCTCGGGCATAGCGTCATCGTCGGTTGAGTAACGGTGATCTGAC
Source organism: Xanthoparmelia taractica (assembly GCA_033085395.1). Classification (NCBI taxonomy): domain Eukaryota; kingdom Fungi; phylum Ascomycota; class Lecanoromycetes; order Lecanorales; family Parmeliaceae; genus Xanthoparmelia; species Xanthoparmelia taractica. Next base: position 47,962 of record JANQBS010000108.1, on the reverse strand, counting down.
TGGCCGTGGCGGTCGTGTCTTTGTGCACCTCTCCTGCCGAATTCTCGTTTGGGACTATCCGAGTATGTATACTCGGCACCCAAGTGCTTAGAACTCGCTTCGCGCTTTCCGAGGTCGCCCCTTGGTCGCTGCGATGGATCTCTATAGCCTTCGTCAGGGAGCTTATGATAGCCGGACGAGAACCGATGACTGCCATGAACCGTATACTCCCTATGATCATGATAGGAAGTCGGGGACTTACCGCTGTTGTGGATACGATATCTCGTCACGGTGACTTTGTGACGTGTTTCATACTCCCTGTACCGAAGCGGACGACAAGGGTAGTCCTGGTAATCTTTATAGGTCGCGTGATCCGAGTCGCTAGTATCTGTGTATGCCCTCCTCGAAGGATAAGACATCTTAGGTTGACAGGCTGGAAGCGTTCAACCAATTGAAGAAGAGGAAGATTGGCAGTGCCGTTCAATCAGTGAAAGCAGCGCTGATGACAATGTTGGAATCGATTATTTGGATTTTTTGGGAGAAATGTTCCAGCGAACGTAGAATTTGGATAGACCTCTGTGCAGACCCTTTGATCCAAAATGCTCGTCAACAATGCGCTGGACGTCAAATCGCATTGTTTTCGTTACAAAGGCCTCTCTGTGCCCTAAAGAAGGCTGGGACAAAGCCATTTACAGAAATCGAACAAAGCATAAATGTTCGTAACAATGCTGCTTATGGGACCCTCTTCTTTAACATAAGGACAGGGACACATTGTTATGAGATGAAAGAAGAGCGCAAAAGAAAATCGCTTCAAGAAAAGACTAGGATATCGAGCAGATACCGATTCCTGACTACTGGAAGGGGAAAGAAGAGGGCAGAGTTCCAAATTCTCACAGGGGAAGTCGTGGAAAGTTGGCTGAAGCTACTAATAATCCTTTCCGTCATTCATAAAGCCTGGATTTCATGACCCACTTGGACGGCATCCCGCTCGCAGCGAATGTACATTGTTAGCGCAGCCTCTGGTCTCACCTCGCAAGACGTTACACGGCTGGGCACCAGACCATTCCCAAATGATAAGGTGCTCGTCTTCTCAATCACTCCCTTGAGCGAGACTGGGTCTCGACAGCGTATTTGAATTTCAGACTCACTTATTTGGGCGGAGGTCCTCCCCAAGAAATTCCAGGTGCGGTTTGGCCAGGACAAACAGTAACTGACATAACATCTAACATCAGTCACATATATCGAGCGCATGGGGAATAGCAATGAATCGACTAAATTTACCATTGTCTAGATTCGGCATCGAATCCATGCAGATAATCCCATACGCTTTTCGATCCACACTTTTGATATCTCAATTCACCTTTACATGAACAATCTCCCGCAGTGACTTGCCTTCCTTAAAATCCATAGCCTACTTCCTTGCCAATTCTTCTACCCCTATCTGCCTCTTTTCTCCTATGGGAGGTCTAATAAAATTTTGCACATAGGTGAGCGATTGTATTCTTCTTGAGGAGTATCATTCACCACCCTTTTACGATAAACAGAAACAAGGACATGCTTCTTCGTTCCGGGAAAGCTAACCTCGACAGCTTTTCCGTCCTCTAACTCTCAAAAGTCTATAGCGACCACTCTTTTAATGTACGAGAATGGGACACCCTCATTACGAACAAGTCCGTCCTGATTGAAGGAAGGGAGGTCGTAGACGAGACCGTATACCTCATCTTCGGAAGTTCTTGATGAAGGATGTTAGCGTAGCTACGCTCTGTGCCTCTATGTACATTAGTAGAGGTGTATTGCGTGCTTGCTAAGACAACCTGAGAACATTTAGTCGAACATGGAAACCCCGGCTGGTGCCACCAAAACCAACAATCTTCCTACATGTACATTGTGGACATCTAAGCATCATCTTCTCTTTCCCTAAGTTGGTTCCATACCCAAAGTATGGTCTTGGCTGTGCTTGAGACTGCAGAGCGGTCATGTTGCTTTAGGGAACAAGTGAGCCACTTGAGGTACCTTACCCTCGTCTCTTTTCTATGCGGAGCCAAATTAGGTTAAGCGCAAGGGTTGTAAAGGACAGAAGAATAGAACGGGCGATGGGGGCCAGAAATACCAAGCTTCACACTCTCCATGCACGGCCTATGGATGTCTTTTGGCTATCAGCCAGTCGTCTGTTATGCTGAAAAATGGCGGATGTAAAGTCTAAATGTTGCCGGCGTGGTTATGGAGCGGCCTTCCACTTCGAGCAATGTCACAGGTACCCACCTTACCTACCGACGCTGCCACTCACTCAGGCGTCCAAGCATTAGCTTGTCTCATGAAACAGCTGCGACTCTGACTTCTGTTCTACGATAGTGGAGTACACGGATTCATCTGGTGTTTATTCCTCATTTAGCCCAGAGCTTCGTCATAGACTGCCTCTGCGCTATCTCCATTGGAAATCGACATCACGCCCTGTGCGGACTATCGACACCCTCAACGTTACGCTCATCCCGGACAAAGAACCGCTCGATGCCAAGGACAGTGTGTCGGTATCTAAGGGCGACAGCCCACGGAAAGAGAGAAGGCACCAGATTCCTGGCTTACGGCAGACGCCATATCTGAAAATTTATCTGCTGCATTGCAGTGATGTTGATAGTTACAGGGCAACTTCGAGGAAGCTGCTACGAGACTGGGTCAAAGACCACACTCCGCCATCCCAAAGCAGTACTTCGCTCAACAAACAAGAGAATCACGACGCTTTCGAGTGGCTCATTGTCCACTTGCTGCCAGTAGCCGCAGAGGGAGCTACGTCCACACCCTCCGGTATAGCCAGAACCGAATCAGAAAAGAAGCAGAGTTCTTCAAGATGGCCTTCGCGCAGCTCCTCAAGCGTAATCGAAAAGATACGTGCGGATTTCAATGGAACATCTAAGAATACCGTGGACCGCGTTGCTCAAGTCGAGGTGGTGGGGTCTCCGGAAGAAGACTCGGGGCGGGCCCAGCTACGATGCGAGGATGACAAGAATGGCTGGGAAGATTTAATCGCAAAGGTAAAATCTCTGATATTAGCGTCTTTTGATCTGAGAGTCAAGCAATATGAGGAGGATATTAGGGAGAAAGAATTACAAAGAAATCTTCCCGGCTGGAATTTTAATACATTCTTCATCCTGAAAGAAGGTCTGTTTAGGGGCTTCGAAAGTGTTGGATTAACCGAAGACGCTCTAACTGGCTATCACGAGCTTGCTGCTGGCTTGAATGCAATCGTGGATGGTCAAAGTAGAGGGGACACCACCGAACAACAGGCACCCCTTTTCAGCGACTGTACAGAGGATCTGATTGAGGCGTTCAAGCAGGCGGAACGTTGCAGCAAAAGTATTGGAACGTCTTGGCAGGAGAAGCCGCATGTTGTCGATCTAGGTGCCCGCATTTTGAATACAGATAGGAAACCCTTCCGAGATCTGATCCTTGCGAATAAAATCTCCTCTTTTGACTTCCAAAGTTATGTCTTTGCTCGTCAAGTGTCCCTGCTATTGCGTCTAGCAGACGTGGCTGTTCAAAATGACGTCCCGACAGTCGGCGCAATCTTTGAAGGTGGCAGCGATGCGCATTCTGATGTCGGTATGCGTTTCTTGAAGCCCAATACCGAAGACCGAGAAGACCTTATCATTCTAGCCGAAGTGGCCCAGAGAGCGTCGACTTTCATCAGCTCCGCCGCTACCACTATCCGCAATGACATCAAATCTGGAATACGTTCATCAGAGAACGGCCAGAGCGGAAGCGATGGCTTCTCACATATTGTGCACAAAGAAATCGTCGAGAATCTTGTAGCATCGTGGATTATCTCTGCAAGTAAATGCATCCTGGAAGCAACCTCGGCAAGCTCACTGTCTACTCAGCTCGAGCCTCTTTTACACCAGCTGAGGTCGTCCATTGAATCGTCCAATGCGGAGAAGGGGGATTGGGTAGGATCCGTTGTTAACACTGTTCATCGAGAGGGGCTACCTGACAGAACAAGCTCGTTGAAAGCTCACGCGTCCGAGGTGTCACAATCCCCCATCCAAGAGAGCTTTCCCTCAGTAACCTCGTTGGATGCCGCGAGACTACTGCCGCCTACGACCTCTCATTCTGGTACCGAAGAGTTAGCCTCGCAGCGAGGAGACTTGCTTGCTCTGGCCAGACGAGCTCTTAGTGGTCTTGGGCTGCAACATCTGAATCGGCAAGGAGGTCTGGCTGATGTAGGCCAGGCCTCTGGGGCCGACGAGGGAGAGATGCAAGAAGTGGAGCTGGAAGATACCACAGAGCGAAAAGCAAAGCCACTTGAGACACTAGACAATCAACGGACCCCAACAACCGCTGGAGTGTGCAACAGAACTCTGTTTTCGGCTTTGCAGTCGAGAAATGACTTCTACCAGGCGTTTCAGGTAAATTAAGCTCAAACTTGGTATAAACAGCGAGGCGCTCATGTACCTTCTTCCAGGAACTTACTATATCAACGCTAGCGAGCTATGTCATCGGTGGAAGAACTAAAGCTGCTGAAGGTATGACTGTGGACCTCGCCATTACGCGATTGTAAGAGAGTCTTGTTCGGACCCTTTGCAACACATCTAATTGTTGGCAGCCTACTCGACGACTACGAGGTGGCGGCGTCCTACTTTCGTCAACTGGCTTCATTCTACGCGAAAGATGATTGGTCGGACTTGGAACTGCTCACTCTTGAATTGTACGCCCGGTGTCTTCGTCGTTTGGAGCGTAACGCGGATTACGTTCGCATCGGGTTGAAGACACTGGCCAAGAGCATTCAAGGCAAGGCGGCTATCGGAAAACAACCACAAATTAAACCAATGAAGCCTGCGTATATTCACCAGGTTTCACGGAGCGCGGCGAGGAGTCTAGGTAATGTTTTAAACACCTCAAAATTACTGAAGGAACAAATAGCACTACCGATGGATGATTACTTTGACAGCGTTGAGATGGGAATGTATGTACGTCATTCGACTGACGACGATGGCTTTCAATTTCCACTTGTATTGAGGAGTCTGTTTTCAGAAAGTTTCCTTGCCGAGTCAGTGCGAGTGCAGATTCTCAGCGCAGAGGAGAATCAGCATTCTGAGCTATGGCTCCATGCCAATGGCCAACCAATTAAACCCGGCATGTCTAGGATATGGCTTGGGTCACGTGTGAGTCCGCTTGGTTCAACTGCCAGTGCTACGGTCGCTCACAGCAGATATAGACGATGTTCCCAGCCTGGTATGTCTTGAATCAGGTCAGCATTCTCGCTGGAAATATACTCTTTGTCCAGAGTCTTTCTCCTCCATCCGATGGCTCCCCCTTTGCAAAATCCAAATACTTGGCACCACCTGAAATCACCAATGGCCGACGCTTACTGCTCTGGCCCCACTCTAGAAGCCTTGAAGCTCGTGTGTCTCATTCGGAGAACATTCGTCTCGATCGATCAAAATCTATCATCTTGGGAATATCCAGCGGCCAGAACGAAATTATTCAAGGCATGCTATCATTACGAGCTGCGTCTGCGGGGCTTCGACTTCACACCGCCCAGGCGGAAATAAGGAACGAAAAAGCTGCTATTACGGACAAGTCAAAACCCGGCAGTATCTCGTTCGGTCAACTTCATTCGAATATCACCGTCGATATAAATGTTCCCTACAGCCTTGAGAGCGATCTCAAGGAGATTGTTGTCCGTGCTGAGGTCACTTACATTACTAAACGGGGTGAATTCGTTTACGGTTGCTTTTCGAAAACCTCTACTCTGCTTCCAATGACCATTAATGTTCGAGATACTTTCAAGAAAAGCGCCCTTTTCTCCACATTCACTGTGGGCGCTGCCAGTTCGGTGCCTGTCAAGGTTTTGAAATGTACCATTGAGGGAAATGAAGATTATAGGGCAACTTCGCAAAACATAGACAGTGGAGGGCATGATGTTTTCGTTGGCCAGCCACTTTCTTTAGTCTCAAGAATATCCCGTACGTTGCGAGGGAAACGAGACTTGGACGCAAACGAGGCTATTCAGGGAAAATTGCTTTTACATGTTGGGTACCGCTGTCTAGATCATGAGATCCTCACGGCAGCTGAAATTGTTTACTCAAATGCCCTCGCAGCTTCGCCTTTACAAAAGCTTTCGCGTTTGTTGATACCCGCATTTCTTTCGATTCTGCGTTCAAGATTTTCGCCGCAACAGTTCAACGCTTCGGGCCTTCTCCGAGAGATCGACGTCGGCACTTTTGAGGAATATGGGTGGGGCCCTTCGATAGTTGCTGGCCTTCCACCGGATCTTGGCGAGGAGCTCGCCAGATGGCTGAAAAAATGGCATGACGTGCGTATTTCTTAGATCCTTATTATGAACGCTGCTGACGTTGTCTAAGGATTATCCGACCCTCTTATTTAAGGATATTGATCGACCATCGCTGATACAACACCTTACGGTTCCGTTCGAAGTACCTCATGTACATATTTTACATACAGTACGAATGCGTCCCTTGCATGACCGTGCAGCGCAATCCTTGCAGCGGGACTTTCTTGCCATCGGATCTGGCTTGCCATTGCAAGTTGTTATAAGCCATACACGCAAGTGGTGGGATGGCTGTGCGCGGTCAAGCTATGATGGCAACCGCTTGGACTTCAAGTATGATGTGCAAGCTCTTCCCGATGATTGGATTATTGGGGGACAGAAAAAGGGCCACTTTAGCGCCAAGGTAAGTTGTTGGGGTGTTCCATAGACCCTCGTCACTCACAATTATGACAGACAGGTGAAAGTTCACGCTTTGCAATCCTCCTCTTGCCACAACGAACAGGTCACTTAATCTTGCCTTCCATTGACATCCATCCTTTACAGTCACCTCGCAATTTGCATCAGGCCGACGGTCAAGGAGATTCGGCAGAGTCATCGATTTCCTGTGAGACAGATTACCAAAATGATTCCGAAACGATTCCGGTTGTCTCCGATCTGGGTAGCACAACTGTCAGCACGGAGCTTGGTGGCTCGGTAGGTGGTGTTTGGCTTGTCGAGTCGAAGGGCAGGTGATCTCGCGGACGCCGCTACTCGCTCATGGGACAATGTAGCTCACTCGAGATAAAGGACCGTGGGTTCGTGCCCAGACCCCTTGCGATTACACTGGTCTGGTCCAGACCGAAGGTATATCCGCTATATGGTCGATAAGAGTAGATGCAAAAAACTCTCCTTGATAGCCTTGGAGACGGGAAGAAGGCAGATCATGTTGACGGTCAAGGACATGATGATCTGTTTGGCGAGATCTATTGGGACATGGTGCGCATCATTCCACACAAGGGGAGAAGCAGGGGGCGCAGGTTGGGTAGAAGGTAAGGTATGAGCTGGAGCATGGAAGCAGCAGAGCGCACTGAATTGGTAAAAGGAGGCACTAGATAATGCCACGTATGCAGGTACGAAAGGGACAGCGTAGTCTCCTGCTCGGCATTGGGGGCCATGTTGGATGAGGTACAAGGTCGACTGAGTACTTCGAAAGGGTTCCTTGAGGGAGAACAGCGACTTGTTGTTTGATTCAGCACAGCTCGCCAATGATTTTGTATCTGTATCTGTATCCGTTGTTCATGTCACATGATCTTGCCGTGGCGATCGATCCCGGGGCGAATTTCAAAGATTGGAATGATCTGATCTATCATTCTTAGCTTCACCACTTGTCCCCTTTGTGACGCCGCTATATTTAAGCGTAAAAATAGTGTGATCTAGGATGAGACCCTGCGTGTTAGCTTCTCCCAACATTTTCATTTAGCGTTGCGGCAGGTACCCATTTTTTGAAAATAAGGGACCCCTTTTTTCTTCAAAAAAAATCTTCTGAATCTGTGAGGCCAATACCCCATTCGATTCTCCCATTTGCCAATCAATATATCTCGTTTGTTAAGCTACCTTGAATCCAATTGCATGTCCAAAGGCTTGATGAGTAGCATTTCGAGAGTCATCAGTGGCGCTGTGCCAATGATCTTTTATTACTAGCTCAGTAATGGTCAGTGGTTGAGAAATTATGGGGCCCCGTACTTTAAAGGCTTGGTACAGCAGGAATACCGGATTTTCCTTGGTGGTTGACTTTACTGTACTATATAATAATCATAAATTGTTATTTTCGGTGGAGCAAAGGACATGAGAAGTTGAATTAATGGGGAAAATCATAATAAAATAAATAATGATGTTATCATAGTAAGAGTAGGATCGCCTTGTCGCTCTTTGTGTATACTTCTTACTAGCGTTAACGCATCAACTCTTTTTTTTCTCCTCCCGTTTGGCTAAACTACTCTCCACCAAACGTACCTTAGAGTAAACTACCTTACCGTAACGCATATTAATGATCTTCACCTTATTATTGTACACTTCTCATCCCTCGACTTGTCTTGCTTCTTCACAACTCCATTGCATCCTTCCTGTGACTACCAGACTCGCTTTCTCAAGCTGACTCAGTCCCGAAAACATCTACAAAAACCAATGCTCATTTATACAACAATCCAACCGTACAGACACATCCCCTCTCCTCCAAGATACTGCCTACCGCACACTTCTCAGAGCCCTCATCAACCATAACATATTCCGCCCAATATCCACAAAACCTCCTCAGCCCACACATACACTCAACCGGCCTTACTCTTCAGCATGTCAACCATTGCCTTTTCACGTAAGAATGTCTTGCAGACTCCTGTCACAGAGTCTTTGCCCTCATCCTCCTCAAATTCAATCTCTGCAACTCCGGACCGCACACCCTCTCAATCTCATTCCTCAACCTCTCTGTCCTCACTGGCTTCGGATAGTGAGCTGGACGCCCAGGACTCCATTGGAAAGTTAGTCAACAACGAACGCTCAAGCAGCGTGGTTGATACGAAACTGTCGGATCAATTGGTCGACTCCGAAGCGCGATATGGCAAATTGGTCGATACCTATGGTAACGAGTTCCAAGTTCCCGACTTCACCATCAATGACGTTCGTGCTGCTATTCCCAAGCATTGCTTTGAGCGCTCGGCGGCCCGAGGCTTGATGTATGTTGCCAGGGATGTTTTCTCCCTTGTTATCACATTCCTTCTCTTTCACATATTCTGGACTCCCGCCAACATTCCTTCGAGTAGCGTCCGTACAATTGGATGGGCTCTCTATACTTTCGTCCAAGGGTGTTTTGGTACTGGTTTGTGGGTTATGGCCCACGAATGTGGCCACCAGTCTTTTTCTCCCTCCAAGGCTCTCAACGACACTGTCGGCTTCATCTGCCACTCGGCACTCTTGGTTCCATACTTCTCTTGGAAGATCTCTCATGGCAAGCACCACAAGGCGACCGGACACCTCGACCGAGATATGGTTTTCGTCCCCAAGACCCGCGAGCAATATGCGTCGTGTATTGGAAGGGCTGCTCATGAGTTGGCTGAGCTTGCCGAGGAGACCCCAATCGTTACTGCTGGCTCCCTCATCGGTCAGCAGCTCGCTGGATGGCTCTTGTACCTCTCCATCAATATCACTGGTCACAATTGTCATACCCGTCAGAAAGAAGGTCGTGGCCAGAGCAAGCAGAACGGCTGGGGTGGTCGCGTCAACCACTTTGATCCCTCGAGCCCTCTGTACGAGGCCAAGGACAGCAAGCTGATTCTTGCGAGCGATTTGGGGCTAGCTCTTGTGGCCGGAATTCTCATCATGGTTGGAAAAAGCTTTGGCTGGGCGAACCTGGCTGTGTGGTATTTCCTTCCATATCTGTGGGTCAACCATTGGCTGGGTAAGCCCTTCTTCCTTAAAATCATGACCTGACCATTGCTAAAACGTACCGCAGTAGCAATCACCTATCTTCAGCACACCGATCCTTCCCTCCCCCATTACGAAGACGCAGCTTGGAACTTCGCTCGTGGCGCTGCTGCAACCGTAGACCGTGAGTTTGGCTTCATCGGTCGGACCCTCATGCACGGCATTGTAGAAACCCACGTTCTTCACCATTTTGTCTCCACCATCCCTTTCTATAACGCCGAGGAGGCTTCCGAAGCCATCAAGCCAATACTAGGTCGCCACTACCGCTCCAATGTCGAAGGAGGTCCTTGGGGCTTTGTTAAGGCAATATGGACAAGTGCTCGAACTTGCCAGTGGGTCGAGCCATCCGAGGGGGCTGAGGGTGTCGGCAAAAGTGTTCTTTTTTTCCGCAACCGAAATGGTAATGGTCTCCCACCTGCGAAGGTGGCTCCACTCGAATCTTGAAGGAGGGGTAACCGCATTTGACTCCTACAAGTGACGAGTCCCATGTAGCGACATCAAAAAAGCAATATATGTACATCGACAAGAGTCGATACATTATTGTTCATTTTCGGCATCTGCGTTCAGAAATTGGATCGCTTTCCACAAACTCACGTCTTATGCTTACCTGATGAGCAAAGAGAACATAAAATATTCCGCCACGGCCGCTTTTAAGCCGAGCCATTTTCTACGCATCAACCCGACCGTTCAGGGTACTTCACCATCCTCCTGCTTCGATAGTTTTGAAGAAAGCCTGCCCAGTCAGCAAGACAGGGTACGACCGTGATCTCTTCTCCATAAATATTCTATTGTCCTACCAAGATGCTTGTCTTTGGATACCCTTGTGGGCATTGTCGCGTTAGACGCATAGCGAAGCATCCGATGCATCAGCCTTTGATAAACCACTAGATATTCCCCCATAGACAGCATGTAATGGACTCCATTTATCATTAACCAATATCCACGAGTGAAGACACCAAGAAAAGCGAAGCCATACGTAATAGGAGGTGCCTATCTTCAAGATCCTTCCCACGCCATGCATGGTCTGCGGCTGGTGACGAATACGAAAATGTAAACGCCGCAGGACGCAACTGTTTTCTTTGGAAAGATCAAATTTATCGAGTCAGAATTCGGTTGATTTCTTTCAAATACGTAGCTACAAATTTACCTTGTTCATTAAAGGGCAGGCATCATGACCAAACCTCGATTGCCTGCCTTTCGTTCATCACTTTTGGTGCTCGGGGAGATCGGCATGTTCTTGCTTGCTGCGTCCTGAGACTCTAGAGATGGTTTCCGCTATTGAATCAAGTGAATGTCATAGATCAAAACAAGAGCCTGGTCCTCACTTCTCTTTGGAAAAGTTGGACCGTATGTCAACAAGCCTATGTGACAGGACAGAAGGCTCTCGTAGCATCCACATTAAGACCTCTTCCGCAACGTCCCGCGCATGACGCTGCGACACGAAAGCAGCGCCTCGCACAAGCAACCTCCAAACCAAGTCCTGGGCATCCGCTCCACGAATTCAAAGTAATAGCAAAGACGTGACATTCGTATCGCCCATAAGTAATGATGCGAAAATTTCTTGCAAAGGGGAAGTAATGACATCAAAAACGGCTGTGGCCAAGACGCCAGACCCCAAACCCAAGGGGCGAAACAAGACGTGCTTTTATACCCCTGCTGAAGCAGGGTAGTGGATGGTAAAGGTGCCGCCCAGCGAAAGCCAGAAAGCAGATCGGAGCATTCGCTCGCTACATGTGATTGACTGAGGGCGCATTTACAGAAGTTCGGGCGTAGTCAATGAGGCATATCCAGCGAATACTCGAACAAGAGTAAGTTTTCTGCCCCATCGAGCGTGCTTCAAAGAAAATGCAGAGGTACAGAAGCGAGCAACCCGGCAGTATGGAATAATAGAGCGCGAGTTCCAGGGCGAACGTTGTGTCCTCCATCGAATGGTCCGTGTCAGGGTCTTGATACGCCGAGGGTGAGTTTAGCGATAATGACGACGCCTATCACCAACGGTCAGTATAGGTAACAGCTACGGGGGGTACGATACTAACCCAGAAGGATCGATTGGACTGGGACACTTCTTCGTCTGGTGCGACCCATCCGCGCGTTTGTAGACGAGCAAATTTTGTGACCTCATCATAGCTATGTCACTGTATATATCTTCAAGTTCGCCAGTGTCTGTCTCGATTTGCTCACGGTCTCGACCCTGATCAGCACTACTTGGGCGCATGCCTGAATGCAGGGGCTGATTGATATGGGCCATGCTGAAGACTTTGTCGTAGCCTCGTTTTCCCGAGCGTGCTGATGTTGAATCAGTGCTTGGAGTCTGATTTGGGGCGTAGGAGCTGTATGTAGACGAAGCCGGAGAAGGCATAATTTGTCTTTGAAGGTTGTTGAGCGGTGACTGCGGTTCGTATTTTGGCTCTACTGCCCCTTGTTGATAGGTATGGTCCATCTTGAGGGGAGGTAACGATGTTGGCGGTAGTCCATACCCATTCACTGTGTTGATGGGCGTGGTCGTCCTAGACCCAGTTTGCTGTTGCTGAGCGCAATACGCTTGCTGCAATGCTGGATGATTATTGACATATGTACTCATTGTATGTGGAGGCAACGACTGGTTGTTGGATTGCATTCCTGCGGAGGCTCTTCTGTTATCCGGTACGGGACGATAGTCTGTACTATCAGGATAGAGGGGAGACTGAGCGTAAGACGGGAGCTGAGGCGGCGGTGGAGGATGGTAGTTGAAGTTTTGAGGTGCTGACATCTGGCGAGCCTGATAACTGGTCGGGTACTGATAGCTAGGACTATTCTGGATGTAAGACTGCGCTGTGGGAGGATGTTGTGACAGTGGGAAAGTTGGAGTTGTGTATTGTGGAGTCGTGCATCCACCAAAGTTCAAGTGGGAGGTGTATGAAGTGGCAGACTGGACTTGAGCTGGAGCTGGGGCAGGGGGAGGAGGCGGTTGCTGATAATTGGAATGCGTATAAGGGGCTGGTGGAAAGTATCCTCCTCCCACCGGGTCTTGCATCGACGGCCGACGACCTGTATTATAAGGTGTTTGCGGATCCATGCTCCCGTTGCTAATTGAGCGCGGTCGATCTGGCGCTTGACTTGGAGTCGGGTAATGCTCTGATTGCGCATATGAGTTGTCGTCTTCATACTCCTGGTAGGCGTCATTGGCTTTGTCTCGCCGTCTCATGCGCACGTCGCGGCGGATGCGGACACGGCAGCCCTGCTCAGCAACGGTGCGACTGAGCGGCGTACTCTCTGACAGCCCCGGGAACTTCTTTGCGCTGTACACCGCGAAGGGTATTGACTTGACCTCTAAGCGGAAATGTACATGCGCACGTGGCGCCATGGGATTGCTACTCAGCAGTTTGTCTTTTGTTTTTGGGCTGCCTCCCAGGGGTTCAGCGTCGGCGTCCTTGTCTTCCTTGAGTTCCTCGAACAGACTGAAGCTCAATCGGTACAAGCCTTCGTGACGCACAGACAGGTCTGGGAAGATAAAGTATCCCGCAGGGTTGGGGCGATCGAGATATGCCATACCAGCGACCGGCGATCCCGTCAGGACAGGGAAGGTTGGCGGAGCCACCGGCATCCTGCCCTTGGCGATCGGGCGAGCATTCTCCAATGTAGTGAAGAGGAAGAAGTTGGCATTGTGGGAGAAGGTAACATCGGTTCTGTTATCGCGATCGCCTTCGAAAATCTTAAGCTCTACTACGGGCGGCGGATCCACAGGACGACGATCCGCAGAGGCTTGGACGAGGTCAGTAATGGCTGAATATTAAGGGAGAGTTGACGGCACATACATTTTGCTCCCGATCCACATGCTCTGGCCCTTTCCGGCTGTTGAATGACTTTGATTTCTGCGCAGTTTCAACAGGGAGGGTAAGACAGCGGATAGGAATAGGCATTACCGTATGTCAGCTCCCTGCCATCTTTCGTGATCCTATTTATTGAGGCATCGGTCTCGTTCTTTACTTGCAAGATGGCCGTAGACATATTGCCGCTCATCCGGGCTCAGTTGGCAAATGCTCTAGAACCCTAGAACCCTCTGGTTTCTGGGTTGCTATAGACTCGATCTCAGCTAGCCAGATGATGTTCCACTTGTGAGATTGTTTCGTATGGTTGAGGTTGGTAGCCGGTAGTCGCGAGGATGAGGGTGACGGCGGGCGCTCGGAGATCCAAGGATTCGGTTCTTGGGTCGCTGGCAGGCGGCCGATAGAATTGCGGGAAAATTTTGATGAACTGAGACAGCGGACACCGGAATTGCTGAGCGAGGTAGTTACCTTAATTATTACCTCTGTCGTAGGGGCAAATGTGTCGTTGAAGCGGGCGGTTTTTATTATTGTTGTTGTTGTTGAATGGACGATGGTGGATACTGATGTTTTGTTTGTTTGTTTTTTCCGTCAGACAAAATGTTGTGTGAGAGGAGTGACTGAAGCGTGGATACAGGATACTGGACACTGGAGAGGGAGAAAAGACTGGAGATTGTCCAGTGACGGAAGATTTGGACCGGGGCCCCGAGCAAAAGGCTTTCCCTTCCCCTAGATTTCCCGCAAAAGCTTAATCACCTCACAAGCTCACCAAACAAATCACCACACGACAAGCAAGTCGCGGTTGAGAAATGGAGAGCAAAAGTGCAAGGGAATGAAATCAAATGAATGAACGAATGAACGAACAAATGGGATGCAGGATGCATTTGATAGAATAAGAATAATGATAGGAGAGAGCTGGCACCTGGCCGAACGAAGATGGGTGTGGGAGGGGGAAAAGGTTGAGAGGAAAAGGAGGGGGGGGGGTGATCAGTAGTGAAAGAGCTGCAAGCTCAAAGCGCAGGCTTGCAAAGAGGTAGGGTGTGTGTGTGTGTGTGTGTGTGTGTGTGAGGAGTGAGTGAAAGGGATTCACCACCAATGAGAGAGTGGGGAACAAGGCAGAAGATTGACCCAAGGGATAAAGGTCTGGAATTGGGGGAAGAGGCGCATGCACTAGAAACTAAGGGGGACGCTACCAAGTAATCGTGAGGTTTTGCCCAAGTGGAAATAATAAATTGATGATTGTGATAAGTAGTATAAAATGCATTGGAATTGGTTTGGGGAGACCGACTTCCCCGTTAGATCCAGGGGGACGGTCACTCGCTCTTGCCTAACCAATCAAGCCACTCGCCTGTTTCATGGGTCCCTTCACCATTATATCCAGCGTGGGAAAGGAGCGCTAACTTGCTGCATTGGTTGCAGGGGTTTTTCTTGGGGAAAAAAGCCACCGAGGTCCACCGAGGTCATGATGAACCCCCATGAATCCAAAAATCAATACTACTTTAGCTACTACTACTACTACTAGAACTACTACTCTACTACTACGAAGATAACGAACTAAGGTATGACTTTGATCGATTGCACCTGATTGCATTGGTGCCTGACTGATCTTCCTTTTCGGTTTCCTCGTACAAAATCCAAAAGCTCGGGCGTAAGCACCGACATTCTGGAATCCATTTGCAGTGTGCTGCAATAATAATAATAATAATAATAATAATAATAATAATATGCAGCATCATCATCATCATCATCATCTTCTTCTTCTTCTTCATCTTCATCAAACAATCCTCGCCACTATTTGAACTGCGAATGTAGATCAACTTTGCCCTTCTCACACCCTTTCTCTCACACCCCTTCTCGCTCTCGCTCTCGGACCAACAGATCGACATGACGCGCTTTCCACTTTCCACTTTCCACTTTCGCTCCATGCAAACCGTCATTTAGCTGTACTGGGCCCCACCCAATGATAAGGTAGGATACTACCAATGCGCGTTTCAGCGCATCCACGCCAACAGCGCAGAGTATGAGTCCGTATGAAGCATCTTGCATCTCACCACCGCTCATGGCCACCCAAGGACAGAGTAACACCTAGTCTCGTTATTATTATTTTTATTGTTATTATTTTTATTGTTATTATTTTTATGGAACAAACTACGCCCAGTATCCAACTACTACTTGGTGGCACTCAGCACCTTTTGGCCGAGAGTCATTGGTCAGTCACTTTAGGATTATAGGCTAGGATTAGCATAAGTACCTAACTTCTAAGGTACTTCGTACTGCAACTAAGGTACACACCTAGCTTGAGCAAGTGAGTTCAAGGGACCTCTTTTAGTGCAAGGGCGCGGAAATGCTCCGCCAACGAGCACACAAGGTGACAAGGTCTGAGTACGAGTACGATTAATGTTTATTGTCATTTGGAGCTGGCAGTAGGAAGACAGCGAAGCGAGAGATAGACATGGAGAGCACATGATACTTGAGTATCTATGGACGGATTTGCTAATTCTACTGAATCTCTACCTTATGGATGCTTCATTGGCGGAAGCGGATAGCCTAGAGTTGGACAACTGACTCGTGCAAGTGAAAGTAGCCTGGTACGAAGTAGGCCGCATGAATAAAGTCCGAGTGGTCGCATCGCATACCTCAATGAGAAACTCTGAATTATCCAATGATAAAACCCGAGCAGGGATACGTTTCTTCCTCTTAAGCGCACCCAGTCTTGTTGACCACAAGTCAAGAATATTATTATCATGATTGTTATTGAAATACGAAAGTACCAAGAGAACATAATGACTGGAGAAGAATCATGCAACTGCTTCCGCACCTGGCTGCAGAAAGCCGTCAAACCCATCGAATGAGAGAGACACTGACATGTGCTGGGCGCTTCTTGACCCGTGTCATTGGAATCGGACCGTGGTCAACCACCGACTCTGCTTTTGGCGACCTACTTCCAGTGACCTGCCCATAGAAGTAGTCGAAGAAGAAAAGGTAGCCCACCCGACGACCTTGGCCCGCATGAATCTGACGGCAACGTGCATGATCAAGGATATCCTCCGTCATTCGTGGAATATTTTCCCACTCAATCAGGTACATGCATGATACGCTCTTTTACTTCTACTGAACCCTACCGCCAGTGAGAGTGCATCTAATGTTGGACTTGTACGTTCAGCGCCGGACCGTGAGAAGGGTACTGAATGGAAATAGAGGTCCACGATATGACACGTATTTGCTCTTCGCCGTGCTGACCATGTGGTGGTTGACCTGTTTTGACTCCAACTCTCCTCGAGTTGCTTTCATACCGCAGACTGTTCCTTCTCTTCTCTTCACCCTTCCCCTCTGCGCATCCTCCACCTCCGCAAATAGCCCTTTCTACAACTGACGTGCGGCGCAGTCCGCAATGAAGCCACCCAGCTTCAACCAACCGCGTTCCAGAGGCCTCATACAATGAAATTAGCGAAGAACCCCGATTCGGTCTATGGCAGTGGTCCTTTGATTCTCTACGACTAGGGTTTCCTTATAGACTGAAGGAAATTGCTGAAGCTGGTTTTGGGGGAGAATGCCAGCAGGATCGAAGGAGCAAACATCGGCCCAATATGATTTGGAACCAAGCGGGATGCTGTGTGCTTGTTTAAGTACTTCCTTTGGCGATGTGGGTGTATGCTAGCAATAGCGAGCGAGAAAGCTTCTAGGCCCTAGGGGCAGGGAGAATCACTCGAAAGGAGAGCGGGCCCAAATACAGCACGAATACTAGCAACAACAACCCTGAAGGTGGAGTCGGCTGCGGTCCATGATTTCTACTGCAAAGGGCAATGTCAACTAGCATCTGTTGGCACATGTATCAGTTTGGTTTGTTTGGGGCTAGTGACAAGCATGAGAGGTGGATACGAGACAGTGTTACAGAATATTGGCGACGATGGTTTATTTACTGTGATTCTCTAATCAATATCAGGGAACGTAAAGCCCAACTGGAGAATACCCAGACAGAAGAATTTACAGATATACAGCTGTGTCATGGGGCGATTCTCCCTCCCCTTTGCTTAGCTATGAGATGAAGTCCCAATGAGGGCACACCCGAAACGTCCCAAACGCCAACGCTGGTCGTATTTCTTCGCCTTCATTTTCAAGGCTGACGTCGTTCATCATCGGGGTTTAGCACTTCGTTCGTTAAGCTATCTCAACCGCAAGCACCTGCAAGCGATCGTGAACATATTGAAACGCTTGCTGAGCGCCGTGCAGCAGCAGCGGTACCCGATCTTTCAGCATTGCCACAAGAACAAGAATGAGAAGTGGTATCTGTTTCGATGTTAGATCATCAGATGTGGCAATCTAGAAGTGATGACTTACCCAAATAAAGAACAAATTCCGATCTTTCCTCAATCTTTTGACTTTCATTGCGTGTGCGCTTCTCAGTTGCTCTGGTGTTAAAACAGTATTTCCTAGGTTGGCTGTATCGAAAGTAGAGGAGCTCTTCGCTTGATTAAAGGTCTCTTCGCATTTCCTATCCATGTAAGCATCCCCGGCTGCCCGGAGGACAGATGTCTCCTTTTCGCTCAGACCACGTTTTGAAGTCTCCGGGTATATCTCATCGTACGCTGGTGGCGATGAAGCCGCCCCAGTCAGGAGCTCCCACCAGTGATAATCACTCACTTTCGCAACTCCAGAGTTCCCGTTTGCTGTTCCTGGGCGCGATATGCGTTGAGGCACCAATGAACTTATCCGTCTGACCACAGGATATGCTTGATAATCCGGTAGGTTAGGAATTGGCGGCAAGGCCGGAAGTTGCAGAGTTGGAAGCGTTCGGTGCACAGTTTGTTGGAACTGTTGGATCTGGGCAGAAAGCTGGTCTCTCCAAGCGGACATCGCAGGGTTCAACGTAAGGAAGGGTGTCGTTGAGCTAAGGTTGCCCTGAGAAGGATTACCCGGGTATTGAGGCTCAGTAGCGAAACTATTACGCCTCGTTTGGGCCCAGATCTGAGCTGGTGTTGCTGGTTGACTTCTGTAGGCTTCGGCCAAGCCTTCGTCGCCCGAGTCGCTGTCTGTGAATGGGCCTTTTCTTGCACCTGCAGATGCCACCTTTGAACAAGCTTCTCGAGAAGACTTGTGAGACATTACGCTGCTCGCTCGACTAAAATGGGAGGCTAGAACCGCATCAGCGCTCCTAGGCCGTGCATGCTGGTCGAAGGTGTTGCTTTCGTGGCGAGCTTGTTGGGAGGTGGCCATATCAGCTGAAATATAACCATTTAGGCTCCGCAAATTTGGGTCGCCGCCAGCAGAGCGGAGTTTACGTATAATTTGCGCATGGCCACGGAGACAAGCCATATGCATTGGAGTCATGCCATTGTTATCTCGCAGATCTGCATTTGCTCCTCGTGCAAGAAGGCCAGCAGTCAACCGGTACTGCCCAAGCGAGGCACTAAGATGCAACATGCTCTGGCCATTAATGCTTCGAGTATTAAATCTTGCTTGGTAAGGGCTATCATCCAGGTCCACAATGTCTAGACAGCTCAGCAACGCTGCCTCTAGGTCAACAACCCCGGTCGTAGCCTTATTGAACGAACCAGCATTGCGACGTTGATTGCTGCTTTGAATCGAACCACCCGTGAGCGACGAATTTGCGCCAAAATGGTTGATGATGTTTCGCGCAGCATTCCCAGCATCAGTCGCGGTGCCGTTCCACTTGCGATTGATGAGGGCCAGCGCGTGTTTTATAATCTCCTGCTCATCGTCGTCGACGTATCGGAAGAGGGCGTGCTTGTTTGATGGTGAAGGAATACTTTGCTCGTAGTTATGTTTGAAGGTCACTGGCACCGTACCAGCTTCTAGAGCAGGAGGTACGAGGCAAACGAGGGCGCTCTCACCCCAGAAAGTCGTCGTAGTTGCTTGGGCGTCACCAAACATGACTTCGAGACCCTGGCGGAACCCACTTCCCAAGCACGTAACTTCAATACCCCCAGATTTAGATCCTTCTCCGGGCGTCAGCTTATGGATGACCGGAGCCCTTTGCAGGTTGGAAACCCCAGTGATACAGTGTAGGGGATTAGCCTGCGTTTGGGCATGACTTTGTGGTAAGCCGTTGCTCTGAGGGCTGAGAGTTGGGCTGGGCACCCGGCTTGGACGAACAGAGCCCGGGGCAGAAAACACTCCTGAAAAGCCCTGAAGATTTTCCATACTCTGAGATCGTTGAGCGGAAGAAAGGAAATTAGTATCCGTTGTGGTTGGGGTAGGTGGGTTGGTATTGAACTGTGAGGGCATCTGCGGCATTGGAAGCCTCTGACTCGGAGCAGCAAAATTAGGCATAAAAGCTGCTAATCCATTGGAGCCCTGTGGGGTAATTTGATTGATGGAGGAGACACCCGAAACGCCATTTAAGGGCGCTGGATCTTGCAGCTTGGTCATCGTCAAATCGTTTCGGATCCTGCCAGATCCGCTGGCCTTCCGCCTCTTGCTATGCTGAGCTGAAGGCGCCGACGGAGATGCTTGACGTGACAGATTTCTCGGAGTCAAGGTTGCGGAAGTGGTCTGGGAGGAATTTTGTGGCACGGCAAAAGGACTTCTGAGCTGGGAGTTGAGATGTTGCTGCATACCATGCAAGTCCGTAGTCGAATAAGCATTTCGAAAGGATGCTGGCCCATGACCCCCAATAGGCGCCTGCGAGAAGACACCTGCTCCGGGGACTTGAGAATTATCAGGAAAGACCCCATTATTAGGAGGCATTGTACCAGGTGGGCCATGGGTTTTGTGGTCGTCCGTTATTACGATAGAATTCGTTATGGTTTGCGCAACCATATTATTCTGATAATCTTTGATGGTGAAAATGACCCTGGAAAGGAGTCAGCGATACCTTGAATTAAGGCCAAAGCAGTTTGCACGCACTGAAACCCTATCTTTTCTTCCTGATGACGGCAATAACAGGCAATCCGCATAGGGATATCTACCTGTACTGCGGTTTCTGGGAATTGTGCATTTTGGCCATAAGTGGCAGGATACTGAACATTTTCTGCAGTTTTTGGAGACGATGGTTCCTGCCATTCTTTGACTTCCTGGGTGTTGAAAACGATCGTCCTTTTTGCTTCATCCTTCTGCCATAGCTGCTCTTCCTCGACATTTTTCGTTTTCTTTCTGGCGGCCCGTTTTCGTTCTCTCTCGATGCATCCCATGCATATATGCACTGGTCCACCGTTCGCAGGTTTGTCCTCGTCATCGTCTGAGGATGTAGTGTTGCCTGATGACGAACGGCGCCCTTTCCTCTTCTCGCCAGGCGACAATGCAGCGGCTCGGGCAAATGCTCGACCTCGCTTTGCTGGATCCTGCATAGCACTAGTACACACAAGCATAGCATGCAACTCCAGCATATCAGGCGATTTCTCCGGAGTCGGCTTCGCAACCAGTTTCGATTTGGATATTGTATGAGTCTGAAGGTGTATTCTCGATGTTCCGGGTGGCACTGGGTGCAATGTCAGTTTGACAGGGATCTGGGTCTCGACGCGCGACTTCGGTGGAAGTGAGTGCACGTGCAACATGGGCGGGTACGCGGGACCCGAGATAGGAGCAGGCGAGGCAAACGGCATAGCTACGGCAGGTTGCTGTAAAACAGATGGCTGTATTTGGTTAAATGCGTTGGCAGGCGCAGGAGTGCCGCTGTATGGCCAGTCCTGCGTTTGGGAGGGCTCGCTCAACATGGCGGCATTTATATATTGGCTGGAAAAATCCATGGACGATCCAGGTGTATGGGCTGCAGCCGGTGGCCAGCCGCCTTGGTTCTTCATCATGGATGACAATGGAGACGTCTCACGCGAGCTCTAGGAATCAAGCACGTCTCAGCTTCGGGTTGGCCTGAAAGGGCTTTTTTCAACGACGACTTACCTTTGAGACTGCTGGATAGGAGCCGTATCCATGAGTCAATCTAGTGGTCGGGGAGGACCGGTAAGGCATCTTGATGGATCGAACTGACGAAGATTTGAAAGCTGGCTTTGTATCTGAGAAAGGGCTGGGACTACTTGCAGCGCTATCGAAGTCAAAATGACACTCCATAGCACGGTTACTGAGGTCGACATCTGTGGCAGGCGAAGACTTGTCGCTCGTTTGATCTTCTATTTCTGCACCTATGACGATCCCATTCATCGAGACATCGCCATACCCAGCAAGCGCTCCGGACTGAGATGAGTCAGAAGAGTGATTCCGCTTGTGTTGATTATTTGAGGAGTCAGATGCAGAGGAAGACTCCGGAGACTGCGAGAATGCAGGACCCATGAGTGGCTGCTTGATTGCCTGACTTCCGTTGGACTTGCTAGGCATTGGTGACGCCGCCATCGTGTTGTTCCAGAAGCCTGCAGAGTCGAATTGAAGTTCCGGAAACTCAAGTACTCCTTCTTCCATTGCGTCGTTCATATTGACGTCGAATATCTGAGGTTCGTCAAACTTGGGCAAAAAAGGGAATGGATCGTTGTCGAATTCCATTAATTTGCGGAGGAGGTGGTGGTTGGGGTCACCAAGTCCGTAACGAGCGCAGTCCCTATAGTCCGTCTCTTGATAATCATGTGCTTTTTATAGGTGTTCACCATTGGGTTAGAATGAACTGGTTCAAGATGATAGCCTCTAACAGGCAGGTTTCGAGCTGGAAGTTGCCTTCTCCGCACTCGCAGCCCCCGAGGCCCCCACTTTCCAAGTACACAACTTGCGGAGGACAGCCAGTTGTTATTCCATGATGAGATGAGAAAGCCAGAAGATGGCGAAATGGAAGATGCAACGCTAAGACGGCTCGCAGTGAGATAACAGTCCTCTGTACAATAAATGAGCCTGCCTTTAACCTCGAGTTCCCGCATACGTGGAGAAGAACGCTAATTTAGCGCTGTGTGGAGCCTTGGCATCATATCCAAAATACGAGGTACCTCGATCCTCTTCATCCACACGTAGTTAGCCGTACCTCAGCCTCACCTGGGTGTAGGTTGAAATACGTCAATTGTTCATATCATATACAAATCTACCGACTCTGAAACGGATACCCGAGGTAGATGAGGTCGAACCGATTTTAGTGTCATGTTTGAAATATTCCACCATCAAATACTGAAAAATTCCTACAGCGGTATCTAGAAAGAATATGCGGAGGTGAGCTATGAGCTATTTGTGCGTCCCAGTCAGGCTGACCCTTCTTAATGTGATCTCGACATCGGACGGTCTGAGTTGTATCACAATGGAATAGTCGATGTCAAGAGAATACTGTTCAACAAAGACCCCAAGACGTCAACCACTGGGCTGTATTAGTAATCAATTTTTGGTCTTTTGTGTATTATAATCAATGCATACTATCTTTCTTCCCTCGATGATGGCTAGCTATTGTCTCCACCCGTACCAGCTCTTCTCGTCGACGCCTCCTTCTAGCAGCTAAAGGCCACTTTCGTAGCGATCAGAAATCCACGAGTGTACTACCTGGTAATCTCGTTAGATTTGTAGAACAGGTATAGCTATGGAGAGGCATAGGAATATCATACCCGCAAGCATGACCAGGTATAAAGCGCGCTTTCTACCGTACGTGTTGGTCAAGAGCCTTGGGATTGCTCAACAGTCATGGCGAGCTGCCACAATCATCGCAGTTGTTGACGGTTGTTGCTGCAAAGATCGCAAGAAACCTAGATTGAAAACAAGCGCTGAACAGCAGATATCTTGAACCCTCTTTTATTGCACATCATCTGAAACTCGGCATCATGCAAAGAATGCATGTATGGAACCAGCCGGGCTGCTCCCCTTCTCCAGCAGCCCGGTGTTGCCAATGCCGGCCACATTCGTCGGTTTCAGTCTTCATCATGCCAAATAGTCCTACACTGGAAGATTCTGGCAAGGCTTGCTCATTTCGCAGCTCGCTCCGCTTGATTACCCAATCACAACGACCTTCCTCATGGAGAATCGTTTAGTAGCAGCCAACACGCTTTAGATGGCCCACCTTCCGCATTGGATCAGCGGCAAATCCTGCATCTCCGAGCATGACTATGTCGACTCAAATACCTTATCTTCCCTGCACACCGAAAGGTACATTCTCTCAAAGGAACACTGCCTACCGGTGCTATCCTTGGAACAATACACTGTGTTGTTCAAGTTGAGCATCAAGCTTCTTCACCCTCTCGTCCACCGTAGTCCAAATATTACGACATGCTCCCTTCGGCTGTGGTTATAACCCTCTCGCTCTTTGCAGTGGCCGTCTCCCAGTTTGTTTCTTCACCTACCAACCTGACGACTTCGATTGGATATGCAGGATTCAAAGTGCGCTATAAGCAAGTTCCGCCAGGAATATGCGAGCAGAGGCCAGACTTGAAAAGCTACGCGTAAGTCCTGTTCCCCCAGCCAATTCTTGTTGATACGTACTGCAATTCAGTCCGAACAAATTTCGCAGGTTTGCTTTAGAACGGGCATTTGACCTTGACATAGGGGCTATGTAGACGTTTCTGCAGACACGCATATATTTGTAAGCTTGCCTGCAAAGTCAATTACACCAATCTCATCGTTCCTTTTCTGTCTCCCATCTTCTCTTGATTAAGCCTCGTTTCATGATCAAAGCGACGGCTGACCCAGGAATTGCCTAGTTTTGGTTCTTCGAGACCAGGAATGGTGACCCTACGAAAGCGCCTTTAACATCTTGGTATCGAGCCAACTAATACTGAACCCTCACACTCATGCTAAAATTCTCAAGGATTAACGGAGGCCCCGGTAGCTCCAGCATGATAGGACTTTTCCAGGAGCAGGGACCTTGTCGTGTTAATTCGAGTGGAGATGTCATCAACAATCCATATGCGTGGACTGAGGCCAGCAACATGATATTCATTGACCAACCAGCCCAAGTGGGCTTCTCGTACTCAATTCCAGTGTCCGGTATGTATATTAGAAGTAACCCTTTCCGAGCTGGCGGTCTCGAGAACAGAAAACATGAACCGCAGCAAACGCAACACATACCTGGTGGATTTGTTTCGGTTGTAAACACCGTTGTCGTTGACTTGTGCTTTCACACAATCCCTGACTCAAAATAAAGGTTCGCTAACTTCAATCGTTACGTAGGTTACATCAACCCTGATGATGGATCCGTCGTTGTCTTGGCGAACGGTACTTGTCCTAATGACAATATTACGCAAGAAACGTGCGGAACATACTCAGATCCTAATGTCACCGACACGCCCACTAAAACTTCAGCTGCAGCGCCCGCTTTCTGGGCCACTTTGCAGGGGTTTATGGGGGCTTTCCCTCAATATTCGAGAGACGCCTTCCATTTTGCCACTGGTAAGTGTTGTCCTTTTCAGGCTTCATATTCAGATTGCTGAAACCAAGATCTTGCCAGAGAGCTACGGCGG
The DNA here is from genome assembly GCA_033085395.1 of Xanthoparmelia taractica. NCBI lineage: Eukaryota > Fungi > Ascomycota > Lecanoromycetes > Lecanorales > Parmeliaceae > Xanthoparmelia > Xanthoparmelia taractica. The sequence continues at coordinate 23,111 of JANQBS010000108.1, read as the reverse complement.
ACACTACGGGCCGGTTTTTAATGAATATATCGAAAGTCAAAATGCTAAAGCCATTCCCGGTGCGCATAACATCAGCCTTAAGACGGTCCTTATTGGCAATGGGTGGTACAATCCTCTGATTCAGGTGAGCTCCTTTGGAGGCTACTTCAAGGACGATGACCTGATCTATCGTGCTCAGTATCAAGCATACTATAATTTCACGGTACCATGCCCTCCCTAAAGGCAAGAAATTGATTGACTGACGAGCGGTAGGTTTTTCCAGGCAATACGTACAGTCTCTGTCTGGAATCTTTGCCTTTGAAAAGGCTCAAGGTTTGTGGATACTGATGGGCTTTAGCTATGACTACTTCCCATATAACGACACTATCGCTGCTGGACTGTACGACAACCTCTATGTACGTATTTTCGGCATTCAGTCTTCTCTTTTTGGGCCAAATTGTAGGTCTTGGGTGAATTTTGGGAGTCCTACTCCTTAGACACGTTCCAAGGCTCAACATACGCCCTCGACCAGGCAATACTGACAACGAGAAAGGGGGCTGGCAATTGCATCGATCAATGTAAGGATACTTCTTGGTGTTATCCTCTACAAGTTCGCAAAAGAGCTCGTTGAAGGATTTCGAACAAGATTATTTTTCTCAGCCTCTCAATGGTCTTATTATTCGTATGATTTCACCCAACAGATACTGACCCGGAGTATAGTGAATGAATGTGCCGCCACGGGCAGCAATATCATATGTTCGGAGGCGGACAACTACTGTGCGGAAAATGTCGAGTCAATCTACGATGAAGTCCTGAGTCGAGACGAGTATGACATTCGAGAACTTGCGCCTGACCCGTAAGGCATTCTATTCTTCACCACCTTTTCTCACGATTTCTAGACAACCAGACGCCTGATGCCTAAATAACAGTTTCCCTCCCGAATTTTACGCAGCGTACTTGAACACGCCAGTAGTACAATCTGCCATTGGTGCATTCCAGAATTTTACAGAATACTCAGCAGCGGTGGGAGATGCATTTAATACTACAGGGGATGATGGAAGAGAAGACGGAACCGTTATAGACATGCTGCAGCTGTTAGACCAAGGTGTCACTGTATGCTTGCCTACATTCTCTGTATCAGCCAAGTCTTACTCTCAGCAGGTCATGATGTATACTGGAGATGCAGACTATAATTGTATAGCTTACCGGATCTCTTGCTACGGCATTTCGGCGCAAGGTCAACAATGCTAATTAATCACTAGGCAATTGGCTGGGCGGTGAAGTTGTCAGTAACGAAGTAGGCCAGCCAGGCTTCAACCGCAGTGGCTACACCAATATCTCAACGTCTGATGGCATTGTTCATGGCCAAGTCAAGCAAAGCGGCGCATTCAGCTTTGTGAGAATTTACGAGAGCGGACATGTAAGTACCCTAAAAGTCTGGATGTTCGCCTTTGAATCATACTCGGAGTCGGATGCATGTGTTGCGAGCCTTCGCTCTTAGACCTATTTCTTAGCTCAGACTCCCATCTCTATCAGGCGGGGCTAATTTCGAGGTCTTACCCAGGAGGTACCGTTCTATCAGCCTGAGATATCGTTAGCTATCTTTGAGAGGGCGATAGCAGGATTGGATATCGCTACAGGGCTGGTCAATGTGACTAGTAGCTATCGAACAGTTGGCCCACCCACGAGTAACTACCGAGAGGGCAACGCTACCGTTCAATTTGAAGTTGTCAGTACCAATACGACGTACAACACCACTATGAACAAACCGAATCCACCTTCCAAAAGGGGTGGTTTTGCAGACATGCAAGGCGAGCAGTCCCACTATGGGAGGGTCTTAAAGCCGGTGAAGCTACGGGTAGACTATTAAACGGTTCAGGATTTATAAGCCTCATTAGCACTATTCGAAGTCGCTCAGCGATGGTTCGTTGGTGAAAGGAGACCAATATCATTTCAGAAAATAGTTCGCAATCGTCCTCTGTATAGGTGACATGAAATGACTGATCCACTCACGGTCGTTCAACCAACCTTCTTATAGTGGTGACTAAGTGATCTGCCTGAGGCTCTTTTTTTAGGGTTAGGGTTCAGAGTTGCCGCTGGCAAAAAGGCGCTGGCACAGTCAATTGAATTACATATCTTGCAATCCATTGCTCCAGGTAACTTGAATGGGCTTCCCTTCTAGCTTTACCACCAACCCATCTCAGCCGGCCGATGCCTCAGGTGACCCATCCCCCGGTGAAAGAGGACGTCTTGTCTCACTACCTACCAAAGCTGAATTACAAGCCAGCTGCCAAACGATCGAGGTCTATGTCGCTATCATCCCTCTAAAGTCCGCATGCACCGTCTTAAAGTATGGTCTTCTGAAAGCTTGATACACGGCCTAATTAACATGTAGCGCAGGCTCGTCGAATCTGCCATTCAAGATTCCAGCGCTACGAACCTACAGCATCTGAGAAGATTTGTTAAACCAGAACATCTGCCCACGTGTTTGAGGCGTATTGGAGAGATCCCAGAACCTACTGAACCTGCCGTTGAGCCTGCATACTCGTCAAGATTGCCAGAGAACAGAAATGACGGCGTCACCAGCTGCTACCAGGGCGCCGCATTCTTAGCAGTCAATGGCCCCGGTGGAATTTCGCAACAGCCTGTCTTGCATTACCTTGTTTGCCCAGCATCAGTAACAAAGGTGGAAGTTCTTCGCACGATCTTGTCCTCAATAGAACCTCCACTTGGCATCAAGTCGGAGCTATATCTTCGTCTCATCTCAGTACCTCTGTATCCGCCTGCTTCAGAGAAGCAAGCAAAGGACTGGAGCCAAGAATACTGGCCCACGGTCTACAAGGGTGGAAACCCATATGGTCCACACCCTTCTCTAGTATCACGTAATCTAGAAGACATTCGCAGCCGCGCTGGAAGATGCATGAGCCTCGCGAGGTGCGTGGGGGAGGAGGTCTTGCTGGCTGCTCAAGGCGAGCCCATTGGCGCGGTAATTGTTGATCGCAGCCGAGGAGAGGGTGGTTCCGTCATTGCGATAGCTGGCGATGCACGTTGGCACTACATCGACAAAGCTAATGAGCCAGGGAACGGGAACGTCATGGCTCATGCTATTATGAGAGCAATCGGCATGGTAGCTAGGAAGCGACGAGCCCTGCTACACGACGGACTGGCTAGTGGACATGAATCTAAAGAGTCGGTTCCTAACGTAGATCGCCCGCTGACTGCACTGGAAAGAGAAGTGTGCACTACTACTTCGGTGGCACGCGACGGATACCTCTGCCTCAATTTGGAACTGTACGTCACCCACGAACCGTGCGTCATGTGCTCGATGGCGATCTTACATTCGAGATTTTCAAGGGTCATCTTTGGGCAACGCATGCTACGTACAGGAGGTCTTACTGCAGACTCACACAACAACAATTGTTCTCATTTCAACGACGATGACCATGGTTTAGGTTATGGTTTGTTCTGGCGACAGGAGCTGAATTGGCGCCATCTTGTATGGCAATGGATTGCTGATGATGAACGGCAAATACTTATCAGTAGCCAGGACATACATGCTTAGGGCCTAAGGCTACACTACTTTCGCTTCGATAAATTCTTACATTTCCATTCTAAAATATATGTAAACGCCCACTGGTCTTTCGGAAATTTCGCGCTGGGAAACTGAGCTCATCTACAGTTATGGTGCTTTCAATGCTTATGTGTATCACGTCGTAGTTGGCACGAATGTTGCAACTGCTAGAATATCTTTCCTTTACTCTTCCTAGAATGGTATTGGTGTAACTAAAAAGTCGATAAGACTTGGGGGTTGTCATTTATTGGCATTCGAGCCAGTTTCACGGTGAGAGGACTTATGTTGCCTGTCAATCTTGTAGAGCAAAAGCTTCGTTCGGTCTGCAAGAACGTACAAGGCTTAGATGCATTGGGTTTGCAAAAGCAGGCAGCCACCCGATGCAATTGCATGCATGCATCAGGTTCTAATGTTGACTTCAAGTGACAGATATCATCTCATGCTGACATATTGTTCCTTGTTAGCCTGTCAACAAAACGGTGGTTACGCTGTCGGTAAGTCTTGCAATTAGACACTTGCGAGCTACTACCCCGGCCTGGTAGGCCAGTCTCTCTCGTCCTCCCTTTTCTGCTTCCAAGCAAACCGTGGAATACCCTCTATTCAACGGAAAAGCATCTTGATGTTGAATTTCGGTCTGCATGATAGCCAGAGGGGCCACGAGCGAGCCATCTAGCATCTACGTCAATTGTCGTGAAGTCGACATTCGGCCACCGGCCAATCTAACTAGAGTAGTCTAATTAGCGGCACTGTCAACCGACTAAGCTCTTTCCTTATGCTCGCACTCTAGAACAATTGATGACAATAGGCATCACTTCTGAGGAGTGTGTATTGATATTTGCACATAGTGCGATCGATTGCAGCACGGGCACTGTACATTCAGGATAAGAGACGATATTATGGAATATGTGGGTCTTAGCAGTCCAGGCTATTGCAAATCGTAGTTGGAGTAGCAGGTGCAAAGAGTAAACTCAAGTCGTTTGTAAGCCTGGAGAGCAAATAGTATTCATCAATCCTAAGTTTGGTTTCACGGATCCGGCCAGGATAGATCCAAGGTACTTCGCCGACGCCGAACGAGGTTTCATGATGAGTTTGATACTGTGCTAATGGTTGAAGCTGCTTACTGCGAAGCTTCATGGGAGGATCGCTTTGAGCGCCGACGGTAAGTAATTGCTGGCTCGTCCTTAAGGACCGAAGAAGCCATGATGCCTTTTTTTAATCCAGGCTAAAACGCTTCATAATCTCCCTTAAAGGTAGCGATGGTCTTTCCCTTGGTGTGAAGAACTCTTTGAAAATTCATCGCAAGTTGGTTCTGGATGCTCACTTCGACCCGTCTTGCAGCAGCAAAGGATGATATCCTCAGACATTCATAACAACTCAGCGTGTGTGCCTTGGTGACATGTATTGAGCACTCAATTCGCCTCAGGGGGGCCAGTCAAGCACGGTACTCAGTGTGGACCAATTTGGTTAACGATGGTGGATGAGTTGTGGGCCTTCAGAGAGCTCGAAACTGCTTCTCAGACATCAATATTGGCCATAAAGCATCAGATTTGGAAGAGCCTACCATCTGCAGTCAATGACCCATGAGTAGCGTTTACACCTGTTCCTGTGCTGTTAAGCTATACAGAATCGTATATCTCGACTGAGCGAAGGCTTTTGTCTGTCTTGGTGATTATTGCTAATTAGGCAGCAGTATGTGACCATAGATGAGAGGAGAAAGTGACAGAGAATTTTCCAGGACGATAGGGGTGTAGGTCGATATATCAAAGATTTGTACAAGGGCTCTAGATCTGTTCAATTTCACTTGTGAGCTTTTCTGCGTTGACACACTTCGCCACTCAATTTTGGAGCCGCTTCCTATTTCATGTTGACCTTTGATTTGACTTAGCTCTGCATATTCGTCCTTGGAATTGGGTCTTGGGTCACCTTGCCCAAGCTTATGTCCAGCTATACCTGTCTAGTCTCGAAATATGGATGAACTTTGAATCTGTTCACCTCCAGTTAAGCAGAATCTCTAGATCAACGCGGCCATATTTCGATATAAGAGGCAGACGGCACATCGCAATGGTGTGGGAAGTTATCATTCGTCAAATTGCATTTGTGGTAGAAGACAGCTTTAATATACAATGAGAACGATCCGGGACCGCTACTGTGTTCTTTGCTGCAACCCGAGCAGAAATCAAAGCAAGGTTTCGTTACAGGATAGAGCCTTGTGCCAGTCATGGTCCTTGTGGAATTGTCACAAAGACCAACATCGGCGCGGTATATGGACAATACACCCCAATCTTTGACGGTGCCAATTGATCCACGCCATACACTTGGTAAATCATGAAATGGTCACGCATTTCCATGGGCCATATTTCTTCGAAAGCGGCAACACGGTGTTGGGCAACAACATCTATAGCCTCGTCGATACATATATATGCATCTTGTCAAGACTAGCTGGTCCATCGTATATCTGTTGTTCCGAAGGTCTCATGTTGATCTGATTATCGATGAGATTTTAGTCTGATTTCATAGTCACCTGTAGAGGAGCTACCATTTCGGTTTTAAGCTATAGTGTTAGCGCCTAATAGTCGCATTGCGGTCTGTAGCTCTTAGTCCAGTACTGCTATGGAGTCTGCAACCACTAAAGGCACGTTTTCTTTAATATTTCTCTAGAGCCCGTTCGACACCCGCAACTTCACCTGCTCCCAGATCAAACAACGCAGCTCTTTCAAAGCCACCCCCCCGAGTCAAAGGGCTTGACGACATTTGTCCCCCCTCTGATACCGCCATCTGCAAAACCTCCGAGCAGTATTTACGTATCTCCAACAGCGTACGGATTGCAGGCGGTGCAGTATCAGCTGCCCCGCCGCCATGATATGACAAACGAATACCTTAGGTTTGTGAAGCATGTAATGCTGTCAGGTATGGGTCTTCTTGGGTCTGCAGACCTTTGAGAAGTAGAGGCGGTTTCGTGTGCTCAGCCCGCCAAGGCAGGGTGTTTTACCAATTCAAGGTGGCAGATGTGTCTGCGAAGAGCGATTGCCCAGACCTACCCCTGGATTTACTTCGCTGGCAGAGCTTGATTCGATTGCTGAAGTGACCGTAAGGGAAGAATTCACGTTTCTAGACCTCTCATCATCCTCTCGCTTGGCCAAAATTGGGGCGTCAAGAGTAAGAGAGACGAATCAAATGTTCGTAATAGTGTTGACTCAAGTAAGCATATCCTCACTCTTCTTGCGGTTCGTCTGGCAGTGCATCTGCCAATCTGGCCATGGCTGCCGGTGACACGAATATTGGCAAGCCAACCTTGCATCCCATGACAGTGGTTGAGGGATCACAGCGTTCCAAATTAACACTGTTGTTCAAACTTTTCCCAAGTACACTAGTTGCAACGGTTTGAATCTCGTTCAGCTTCAATAGGCTATTGACAAGGCTCTTTCTCTCCGTATCTGTTACCTCCTTTGCCGAGTCAACCGTTCTCATGCTGTCCTCGTTTGAAAGCTTTCTTTGGGTGTACGTGATGGGTGCATAGGCTGCAATTGAAGTGAGAAGGAGAGGGATAAAAATAGAGAGAGCAAACACACGTCGTACTCGTCAGTAGCATCATGACCAGCGAGTCCCAGGATCCGTGCATTTAGACGCCTCGAGCGTTGATGCGGAAATCAAGATTACAGACAATCCTACAGAATCACCTGCCGTATGAACACAGTTTGGCGGCGTCTTTATGAGCTTCCAACCCTGGCTTGCTTCCTGACTAGACAGGCGCCGATATGCGGAAAAAAGAGATTAGCGCAACTCGAGGGGGGCAATGTGATAAACCTAATGTACCTTCTGCCGCATCGATTTTCTCGAGGCTGTGCCACAGTGCCACTCAGCCTCCTACCCCACTCAGCCTTATAGCCTCGAGTCTCTTCACAGCCTTGGAGACACTTTGATCTCAATGACGCAACCAATCGCGACCACTTGATCTTCCCACAACCAACAGTGGACGAAAGCTGCAATGTTCGAGGTATTAAGTCCTTGATTAGTTCATTCGAGCCGTGGCTGACATTTGATAGTCCGCTAGCGATCGTTATCACTTGCGACTTCATCGAGCAAGAAGTGCATGTACTTCCCTACCCCTTAACGTTGATAATCGCTGAGGTACAAAAGGTCGTGCTAACTAATGAGGAGATGTAAGTGTGTTGTTTGGCTCCTCTTCTCTTGTTAAGACCGCTTCCAGAATCTGTAGACACAAAAGAGCGAAAGAATCCCCGCAATAAGTCCCGTGTCTCATGGCTCACATCCACGTCAGAGGTAATACTAAACGGAAGAAACACAGGGTGGAGGTCCGCGCGTAAGTCTCTTCGACGTCTTTCGAAGTTCAGACGGCGATTCGAGTCACACGACCTTCTGTGAGAACGAAAGACTAGCCTACTGTTTTGAAAGACCAGTCTCCTAAAAAAGCTATACTGAATCTCTAAAGCTCTCAACGCACGTTTGAGGTGACTTAAGCAAAGTTCAATGCACACAGAGTATCTGTTAATGTTTTCAGGGAGCCTACATAAGGTCAATATCTCGCAGTGCTATTCGGAGTCCACCACTGAAAGCCACCAGGACATCCTTGTCGCAATTCAGCTTCGCCCTAGTCATATTGAAGATATTCACAGGTCGAGTCTATCCTTGCCATCATTGCTAGGGACAGATCTGATGTATGGGTGTAGCCGAATTCTACTCTATTGTAAGCATCTCTCAGGGTGGTTTCCTCCCTTTTAACGCCTCGTTTCGAACCTCAAGACATCCTAAAGCAGCAGAGTGTCATTTTGTGGTGCTTCAAGACTATGCATGGTCGTCATACTATACAGATCCTGTCCTGAACGCTTACTCTGAAATGGCACAGGGTGCCCTGTTCGCAGTATATGGCGCCGGCATTCTTCTAATCTCGCTCTTCCGCCGACAACAAGGAAATCAGCAGTTCTTCCCCGAAATTAGAGACAACGGCCTGAACCAAAAACGATTCAGAACAAGCGGAAATGCTGTCGTGGTGCTGACTGCATTGTCGGTAGCAGCTTATGCAACCCTCCTAGTCCTCACACTAAAACTTCCTGCATAGCGACCGCGGGGCTTTTTGGAAGAAGGCTCGGTGACCGAGGCTCGGGTCTCTTCTGGCTCGCTAATGGGTCTTTGGGAAAACGAAAACGTTCGGCGGGAATGCGAGTATAATAAGGGTACGTTAGTGCAAGGCTATCCGAGTTCATGGCAAGCGTTTTATCTTGGGCTTACATAACATGGGCGGCGCGTGCCCTCAAAAACGCAGCACATTGGATGGCGATCCGCATGAAGACGCACATAGGAAGCACTCTAATTTATGACATATGAAAATACTGTAGGTCGCAATCAACAAAATTTCCTTTCATTACCAGATGTTGAGATCACCACTCCGTCCAAGGTATAAGCGTCGTCGCCCCTCTGCGGAAGAGCAGACGGGGAGACGATATTAAGGTACGCGGTAAGGTACTTGTATTCTGAATGGGTGCATCGGGCACTAAAGCTCCCCGGGCCTTGGCTTGCCTTGCCGATAAAGCCACTGCGATCATCCCGCCGATCAAGCTGAACAGCTTGAGCTTCAAAGTCTAACAAATTAAGCTGGGAAAAAAAGTCCGCTCACGTTTTCACTGCTCTACCCAAATATTGATGGCACCATATTGATACCCCTCACAGGAGCACCTCTGCTTTAGGCAACGTCGCCCAAATTCTCACTAGTCCAAAAGCTTCGGCTTGGATCGCACCGACTCTTAACTCCCGCCCCTTGCTTAGGCCTCTCAAAGATGCCACTGCTGGGCAATGGCGAGTATAGAGAGCCTGCTCCGTTCAACGACTGCATTTCTGGTGCAACCGATAGCCCGCCACACATCGCTCCTCATCGCAAACAGAGCCAACATTCTGTTTTCGCCAAGAGTACGTACTTAGCCAGTCCGTGTTTCCCCCATTGGGTCACTTCTCAAGTATTCAAATATCTAGAAGCGTGAAGACTTTGCCCTCCAACAACCTTTCAAGGCTCTATGTTCTCAGTCAAAGAGGTAATGCTGACAGCAAAATTGTGATCTAGCTGCCATTATGAGTCATTTCTCCACTCCTAGCACGGACGGCGCACGGACACCTGACGACAACGAACTGTCGAAAGAAAAGGAGAAATTCAGTAGATCCTTTGGCGCACCTGTCTCTGGAAGTAAATTAGGAGTCGTCCAACATGGCGGCCAGCAGGGGGGTACAAACGGCTCGGCTTTGACAGACACACCGTCACCCACTGCGCCGAATAGCCCCATAATGTAGGTCGCTCCTAAGCCTCTTGCATGTCATGTTGTTAAGTGTAGCTGACGGTTGGAAGTCCACCACTGCGAAGAGACTCTGGGACCTCCACACCAGCGTCACGCCAACGGCCTACCACTTTAGATATACCTGGCCTGACGAGATCGAGTGTATCTCCTGACGGAAGAATTGCCCAACGAGACGTGGGTTCGAAATTAGTCATCGTTATGGTAGGCTTACCAGCTAGGGGAAAGAGTTATGTGACCAAGAAAATCGCTCGGTATCTTAACTGGCTTCAACATGACACGCGGATATTCAACGTTGGCGAGAGGAGGCGTGTTGCAGCTGGCGGACTCGCTTCGAATGCACCTCCAGGCATCGCCCGGGCCCAACCATCACGGACTATCAGTATCACCACAGATTCTTTGACCAGAGGCTTGATCGATAGACACACCGCAACTGCGGGTACGCCCTTCACGAAGATTTTGATCAATGGGGGACCTCCACCCGTTGAAATGCTTCCTTCGCCAGCATTGGACTTTGGAGAAGATGTCAATTCCCACAACCCGACCTTGGATATTAAGTCCAACAGCAATACTCAAGATGGAAAGATGGCGCCTGAGACGGGAGCTCCTGTGTTGCACAGGACTAAGTCGATGGAAAAGATGCACGATGCGTCATTCTTTGATCCCAAAAATGAACAGGCAACACATATGCGAGACGAAATAGCTATGGCAACGTTGGACGAACTGTTAGACTACATCCTCGACCATGGGGGCTCAGTAGGGATATTTGACGCTACAAATAGTACGCTCGAGAGGAGAAAGCTCGTGATGGAGAGAATCAGAGAGCGGGCTGGTCCGGAACTTGGAGTCCTGTTTCTTGAATCTCTATGTGTCGACGAGCAGTTGTTGGAGTCCAACATGCGTCTGAAGCTGAGCGGTACGTCTTTTCCAGTCTTGCCCTTTTCTCGCCGGTCTGTCGATGTGTTTTGAGGGTAGAGCTAACCAAATCTTGGCATCAGGTCCGGACTATCGAGATCAAGATCCTATTGTAGCATTGGATGACTTCAAGAAGCGCGTGGCCTTGTACCAGTCAAAGTATGTTCCCCTTGGGGAATACGAAGAGAAAAACAACATGCCCTACGTTCAGATGATAGATGTTGGGCGAAAGGTTGTATCTCATCAGATTCGAGGGTACGTTGTCTCCCAAGTCGCAAACGGAGTAGTAGCTTTCGATTCCGACGTCATTCGTGGGCGTAAGAGGTTTTATTGGGAGTTGAAATGCGGCTGCTTCACCCAACTTCACTTCCTAGTCTTATTTGGCAAGCCGACATCGTGTCTTGAACAGAGCACACTGACTTGGAAATCGAAAATAGTTTTCTATCAGCACAAACCGTATATTACCTGCTTAACTTCAACCTTGCGCCCCGACAGATCTGGATCACCAGGCACGGGGAGTCCGTTGACAATGTCAACGGCAGGATTGGTGGAGATTCTGACTTGAGTGAGAGAGGCATAGCATACGCAAAAGCCCTGACAAAGTTTATCAAAAACCAGCGTCAGGCCTGGGAGGTAAATCAGCGTGACAAGGCCCGTTCAACTCACTTTCCTCCTTTGCCAGGCGATACCACTCCCCCGAACCCGGAGTACAACCATGGTAATCCTGACGACAGCGAATCCCCCAAGAATTTCTGCGTATGGACGTCAATGCTCAAACGGAGCATTCAGACAGCCCATTTCTTTGACGAAGATGATTATGATACGAAGCAATTTAAGATGCTTGACGAGCTCAACGCCGGAACTATGGAAGGACTGACGTATGAAGAGATCCGCACTAAGCATGACGAGGAGTTTCGGCTTCGACAGAGGGACAAACTGCATTATCGGTGTTGGTATACCCCTTGCGGTCTCTTCTGGCTTTCGTGCTTTCCCTTATCTTGCCTTTTGACGCTACTCATAAGCATTGTTCGTACCTAAAAATGATGAGCTGACACTCGCATCCCTGCAGACCCTGGTGCGGGTGGGGAAGGTTATCTCGATATCATTAATCGGTTGCGTGCTGTTATTGTCGAGGGTATGTCCATTTTCGTCGCGGGTCTTCTACTTCGAACTGCTTTACGAGTTGGGAGACATTTACCAGAGAAACTGGCTCCCAATACACCTTTGAGCAGTCTCGTTACTCGAACTTTGGTCTGAAAGAAGAAATGTTGACCCAGGAATAGTTGAGAGGATGACGGACCACGTTCTCCTCGTCGGCCACCGGTAAGCAACACCCCGATGTCACTTTATTCGGGATATACTTCGAGTGTACCATGCCGATGGAACTTGGTTGTATTTGCGTTGGGAAAAGAGAGACTGATTCGTCCTGTAGATCTGTCGCTCGAGTTCTCTTAGCTTACTTCAAGGGACTCAAAAGGGACGACGTGGCGGATCTCGATGTCCCGCTGGGCATGCTCTACATGCTTGAGCCAGTAAGAACCAATTGCAACTTATCTGGGCACCGATTGACGCTGTATATAGAAGCCATATGGTGTTGAGTTCCGGGCCTATCGTTACGACGAATCAAGTGATTGTTTCTTTGAAGTACGCGACTATCAACTACGGAGGGCAACCTCTCATCTCTCGAATTAAAGTGCTTGGGACGGTTCATTCTGAGCGAGGTGTTTCGGAGTTTTAGAATAGCTCATACCCACCGGTTCTGGCTGTCTCTGTACTCTGATGGGATGGATTGGTGCTCTACATTCGGCCATGTCCATAGTCGCAAAGCTGCATTCTCATCCACATTAGTTGGAGTCTTTATACCGCAATTAACAATCTGATATCTGGCTTCTCACAGTGTAATTCGAAGATGAACCACTATTCCCAAGATGTTTAAGCGATCAAGGCCTAGCATTCCATAGTGATGTTAACCATCGGCTTTTGAAGCTCAAATATCTTCAATGCTGAAGGGAGCAATGCTTCCGGTTTTACGGTGTTGTCCATCGAGGTCGTCGACTCTCAAGCCTCACCATGAACACTGGAGACTCGCTCTCCAAGACTTTGATACAGACGATTATTTCTCTTCTTAGATAGGAAAGGTTTCTGTATTACCTTAAGTATTGTACTCCAAGAGGACACCAGCGCGGCTGCGTCTAATGCGGCAGAAATTCTTCCAGTAAAGTATAGATATCATTTGTGACAACCCCTCGAACGTCTCGATCAGTACGCATTTTAGATGATCTAAATCGTCCTCATGGTAGTCTAATCCTCTCCTCTTCAAAGTTGTAGAGATCAATATCGCTACATCTTCCCGAACAGCTACAGGGCCAGAATGGTTTCGTGAATTTCTCTGGCGCTGGAATTACCGACCCACGACTTCTTACAGGTTCAGGTGAATCACCATTTATAGAATGGAGGACACGACTTCTGTTCAATCTGCCTCTCAGGTTGGAACTACAGCTTCCAATGGGACAAAGAGAAAACGGTCAGCAGATCCCAAATTCTACGCAGTTCGGGTTGGATATCAGCCAGGCGTCTACCACACTTGGAGAGACTGCCTAGAGCAGGTCAAGGGTTTCAAGAGGGCGATGTGTAAGTGAGTTGAGAGGCAAAGATCGGTGGACAGGCCCGCTCACGGTACCGTTACAGTTAAATCGTTCCCCACCTTGACTGACGCTGAGCGCTTCGTTGCTGGCGAAAATCCGATTCAGGCAAATACTTCTGGTCTTTCGTCTTCATCCAAATTCTACGCTGTGAAAATTGGTCGGGTACCAGGAATCTACACAGATTGGCCATCCGCACAGGAACAGATTACCGGGTGGCAGAAACCAAAGCACAGATGTTTCACGACCCGTGCTGAAGCGCAAAGTTTTCTAGATGAAGACGAAAGAAGAGCGTCGCACAGTCCGTCGGTTGAAGCAGATGGTGTTTTCGCGACTTACAACGCCGCCGAGATGCCAATGGAACCAGAGGTCCGACAGCCAACGAATAAGAAAGCCAAGATAGGCACAAATGGTATCAAGACGTCAGTCTTAGAGTACAATGAAGCCGACTACGAACCCGGATCAGGGCCTTTGCCTTCAGATACTGAGGATGGGTTCGATCCCAACATTTTCCTGGATCCTGAGACTGGAAAGATAGTGTACAAGACACAAGAGCAGCGCCAGGCCACCAAACCACGGCCCTTAGGATTATCTCAGACCGAACCAATACGCATACATACAGATGGAAGCTCTTTAGGGAATGGTACGTCGGGGGCTTTTGCTGGTGTTGGGGTATTTTTCGGTCCTGGCGACAAGAGGTTTATCTCCACACGATAGATTGATCACTCAAGGTTTACTAATAGTCCTCGACAGAAATGTCTCCGAGTCCTTACCAGGATCCAGGCAGACCAACCAACGTGCTGAGCTCACTGCGATCTCAAGAGCACTCGAAATCGTCCCCAGGAATCGACACGTCGTAATCATTACCGACAGCCGGTATGCCATTGATTGTGTCACCACATGGTATATTAACTGGCGCAAGAATGGGTGGAAGACATCAGCTGGCAAAGCGGTAGAAAACAAAGATCTTGTCGAGAGCATTCTTGTAAAACTGGAGGAACGGAACAAATTGCAGGTTCAGACAGATTTCGAATGGATCAAGGGCCACGCAAATCATCCTGGCAACGTCGAGGCTGACAGGTTGGCAGTCGATGGAGCAAGGAAGGGCCCAGCACGATAGTATGGGCCGAGATCCCACGGTGATCGTTTTGATGAATAATACCTTCTGGCTGATCATGCTATGCTCTATGGCCTAATTCGACCTTACCTCTCCGGGGCATTCATCCTTCACAGCACTCCGAGGTCACAAAGATAGACTCGCATTTGGTAAGATGTATCGAACCTTCGTCCAGCAATGTAAGGACAAAGGCTCATGTAAACATTGTCACAGGACCCTAAACGATGCCGTGGGAATGCAGCCGGGGGTCGGTAAATGGGCAGCCACGCAGAAATTGCACACTCTAATTCTTGACCAACGGCTTTTGTCAAAACTTCAAAAGAATTCAAAGATCTATATAAAGCTTAAAGAAGCTATCGTCCAGTCTGAGGACGAGTAGATGAGTACATATAGTGAATAATAGATTTTCTCAAGGGTCATTTGCCCGGCCACCCAGCCCAGCTACGTAGCTCGAATTTCAAAATAGTTAGGGTTAAGTTAGGGCTAGGTGGCCGGGGAAAAGGGTTGCCATCTACGGAGGTTGACACCGAAAGTCATGGACAGCGCTAGTGGAGCCCTAACCCTATATTCGGAAGAGAGCCCCGTAGCGAAAGACCCCTAGAATCTTTCCTTAGGGGCGCTTATAGGGACTCTAGGCACAGTTCCGAATAAGATATAAGCGTATCGTCTAGGCGACCTTTCCGATGGGGCGTTATCCGAGATCTTGGCGCAGAAGCCTTGGCGTCCAGGGCTTTCGGTGTCAACCTCCGTACCTAAGGTACAATAAGGACTATGATCGGGCCTTTTCTTCCGACTACATATTGCCCCACGCCCCGCTGTATTGTATTCAGTTGCATCTTGCTCACCTCGACAACTCACCACTCTGATGATGAGGTGACTCATTCGTAGAACAAGACTATTGATACAGAGTTGAACTTCTGCTAATACCAACAACAATGCCTACTCTGGCTCTTTCCAATTTCAACGTCGTGTTGGCAGTCTTGGGAGGTTTTATCAATCTATTGTAAACATATCCAATTTTTTCTTGCCTAGCCACATGATGTGACTATTCTACCAATTCTGACTTAAAGGTAGCGGTTTGGTATCCTACCTCTTCAAGGAGCGATTCTATCTGTCTGAAGCATGTAGGTGCCCCTTTAGATTGCTCTTGCATATCCAGGATTAGTACCAATAACCACAGTGATATCGCTGCTCGCAGGCATCATCTTCTCGCCTCATGCAACTAATCTGATCAAGCCCTTGGAGTATGCCTCTACATCACAGGAGAATCTCGGAACAATCACCCTGTATTTTACTCGGCTCGTTCTCGGAGTACAGTTGGTGCTGGCAGGGGTGCAACTGCCAAGCAAGTATCTGTTGATAGAACGGAAAAGCCTGGCGCTCTTGTTGGGGCCTGGAATGGCATTTATGTGGCTCAGCAGCAGTCTGCTTATCTGGGCATTGGTTCCAAACTTGGAGTTCCTCCACGCTCTCGCCGTGGGCGCTTGTGTGACACCCACTGACCCTGTACTTTCGAACTCCATTGTAAAGGGCAAGTTCGCAGACAAAAATATACCCAAGGACCTGCAGAAAATTATAATTGCAGAGTCTGGCGCCAATGACGGGCTAGGCTACCCCTTTCTGTTTTTCGCCTTGTATCTCATCAAGCACGCTGGGTCAGGAGGTGCCAGGCTAGCCATGGGTGACTGGTTCGGGGAGACCTGGGGCTACACTATTCTATTGAGCGTGGTGTATGGGGCGACTGTAGGCTGGATTGCCAAAGACTTACTGCAACGGGCCCAAGAAAAAAAGTTCGTGGACAGGGAGAGCTTTCTGGTGTTCGCAATTACTTTGGCTCTTTTCATCGTTGGCACGTGTGGACTGATAGGTACCGACGATGTTTTAGCCTGCTTCATTGCCGGCAATGCCTTCACGATTGATGATTGGTTCCGCCTGGAGACGTTGGACGACTCTCTTCAGCCTACGATAGATATGCTACTCAACCTCTCCGTATTCATGTGGTTTGGGGCGGTCTGTCCATGGGGTAGCTTCCTTCACAACGATGTCATTCCAATCTATCGGCTTATCGTCCTTGGTATCCTCATCCTTGTTTTTCGCCGTTTGCCGATCGTATTCGCCTTGCACACCTTCCAGTGGTCAAAGATATGGCAGATCGAGCAAAAGCAGCAAGCTCTGTTCGTGGGGTTCTTTGGCCCCATTGGTGTCAGTGCCATCTTTTATTTGTACGTGAGTCTGGAGTTTCTGCGGCAGATTAGCGTAGATGGCGTACTACGAGCAGATGCGGAGAGGTTGGAAGATGTGTTCAGTGTAGTTATTTGGTTCTTAGCAATTTGCAGCATAGTGAGGAGAAACCTGCCTTTCACATTGATCTGGGTCCCGCTAACAATGGTCAAAGGTCGTGCATGGACTGAGTGTTCCGCTTGGCAAATTAGGCTACCATTTACCTCGAACGTTTTCCAGCGCGATTACACAAACATCTGTAAATGAACGTCCAGACGAGCTACGTCCGCCTTTCCGTGTCGGTGAGCAAGTCCAGAACAGAGCGCAGCTAAATCATCAGGAAGCTCGTCCACGGAACAGCCAGCGTGCGCGGGAAGAGCCGCCCGGGCCTGTCTTTCGTGTTGGAGGCTCCATCATCCAACCGGCAACGTCTGAGGACGGTGGTGGGCTCCATACTGTTGACGCGACTAAAGAAAGAGCTCCATATGACGTCGAGTCGCTAAAGTCAAGCCACCATCACTGTGACGCTGTGGAAACCGGGGACACTATCCACTCGAAATAGGGTACGCTATTGCGTCGGCTCTGTTCTGAGACATTTCGCTCCCAGATGACGTGTATAATGCAAGACTGCGGAGAGTGCTCGCGGAGCTAGAAGTCGAGGTCACAGAAACTTGTCTCGTCCAAATTTTCAGGGATACACCGTGGACATATCCCACAGTAATGTCGTTCCTGTGCCAACGCAAGCCGACTGCTGTTGGCAACAGGATCGCTGGCGAAGGTTACATGCGATTTGGCACTGACACCGACTTCTGTAAAGGCGCGCTTCCCGACTGCGTACATTAGCAATAGATTGACCGACGACATTCTAGCATTGCTAACAAAAGTCGATGTGTAAGGTGGACACCAGAAGCCCTGCATAGCGCTACTAAAAGCTCTAACCCTACTTTGGAAAGACGCCTGTAAAATAGAGGACTATAAACTATCTTACTTATTGTCATAAAGTATCTAAGATAAATAAAAATTTAATATAATTCTATAAAGATCTCGAAGAACAAGTACTCGCGATAACTATCTAGTTATGTTCACGAATTTTCCATATAGTAAAGATGTTTACTAAAGACTTGAGAATATATACTAGTTTCTAATAAGGCACGGTTTAGTAGTGGGAGAATAATAATTCTTTCTATAGGAGATCCGGCTTCTTAAGTAGTCTGGTGTCAAGTAAGCTAAAAAGCTTCTTTTCTAAGTCTAAGCACTTATTAGATACTATTTTAAAACGAGAATACTAAGAATCTATAAATCTATAATAGTACTAATGAGAATAAAAGAAAGTATACGCTCTCGTAGATATATAGCTAGTATATATAGTAAGTTAATAGTTAAGTAGAAGAACGAATTTTTTCTAAATTTATAGAATTATTCTTTTCGAAGTTCTAATAAACGTCTAATAGAATCTTAGTATTCTATTTTATTTATTAATCTCGCTTTCAAGAAGCGAAAAGCGAAGTAATAGAAATAGATATTTAAAAAATTAGAACGACTACTTTTTAAGCGATACGACGCTTATATATAGAATTAACTACGATACGTATATTTTATTCGTTTATAAGATTCTAGAAATATTATTATAATACGTATACTAGATATTAAACGTTATACTCGTTATCGTAGTTTTTTTAATATATTTAATACTTAATATTTCTTTTAATTTCCCGTTTATTAATATTAAGAACTTAGTATAAAAAGAAGAATTATTAATTAATCTATAGATTAATAGAATCTATATACTAGTACTTCGATAGCTTTTTTCTAGTCGGCGACTAGTATCTAGATCGACGACCTTAGAAAGTCGTCGATTTCTAATAGACTACTAGTAATAAAAGAAGAAGTCGACGATCTTATCGAGATTAAGTATACTAGATACTAGCTATAATTCTAAATTAAAATAATATATTAAGTTAGTATAGAGAATTATATTAGAATAGAAATATTAGAACTATAATTAGTGTAATAGATAGATTATTAATTATCTCGATAGTTATACGCTAGCTAAGTATAGAGAAGCGAGCGCTAAGGCTAGTTATAACTAGCTATACGTCTATATAATTAAATATTCTATAATAAATACTATCTTTATAAAAAGAAAGCTAGCGTTCTCGCTACTATTTCGCTAGCTAGCTAGCTAGTTAATAAATTTATTAAAAAATTTATTATATATATACTAAGAAAAATAGAAGCGTAAGGCTAATAACTAATATAACTTCTATTAGATCTTCGAAATATAATATATTATTAGCTAATAGATTAAGAATTAAATAAATATAGCTAAATAGCTACGATACTAGAACTTCGAATAATTTTAATTTGTTTAGATATTAATCTTTATACTCGTGTCTATTTAAACTATATAAAATAATTACGATCTACTATATAGACGTTGTTTAGTGGAAACCTTAAGAAATATCGCGTCGCTTTAGAATTAAAACTCTTTTTTTCTCTATATTCTACTCTATCTAATTATATACCTTATAATTATATTTATATTCTTTATAATAATCGAGTACCTTTAAATATTATTTATATATTACGTCTTTAATTTTATCTTTTATATTAATTTCTATCTAAATCTTTTTATTTCTATTATTCTATAGCTTTATTAGACTATTAATAAGAATAAAGTTAACGAAATAGTTAATAATAAATTAAGATATACGCGTTAAAGTTATCTATTTCTTCTTTCTCTCTCGTCTTAGTAATATAGCTAGTTGTTTACTAAAGAGTATTATACTTATAATAGTAAAAGAAGTGTATTTAGTTAGTTAGTTAAGTGTAAGTCTTAATTATTTTAAGTTGGAAAAATCTATCTAAGTTAGCCAGCCAAGCAGCCGGCCAAGCACTTGCCTTAGCCGATTTCTTAATAGGCTTGGCAAGTGCGTTTCGTGATAGTATTTATCGAAATAAAAGAAAAAGCGAGCGATCTCGCTTATTATATACATGTTAAAGTATATAGAAAAACCTTATTAATTAAGTAAATTCGCTAATAATAGTATACTAAAATTAATGGGAAGTTAGTGATAGTAAGATCTTCTCGATAGTAATAGTAAGATCTTTTTAACGATTGAATTATATAGTTAAAATATTAATTAGAATATTAGTTAGTATATAAATATTAAGTAATAAATTAATAATAATAGTCTCACATAAACGTTATCGAGTAGAGAGAAATATATCTCGATTAATAATACTTGTCAAACGTTTAAATATAAGTGAGGTAAGTAAATATAATATAAGTGTTATAATGAAGTAGCGATATTATGCTTTCTCGATGAATCTCTTTCTTTTATCGACTAAAAAGACGAAGATAAGATTTTAGAAGTAAGTGTAATAGCTCGAATTCTAGCTACTTTCTTCTTATATTTCTTTATTAACTTAGAAGTATTATTAAGATTCTTGATATTATATTACTAATTATATTTATAATTATATTTCTTATATCTTATTAGATATTCTATAGCTAATTCACGTTCTTTCTTAATAATTCGTTTATTGAGAAGTCGTTTAATTTTTAAATTAATAGTATTATTATTATTAATAGAAATAGATAAAATATATCGAGATTGAGAGCGTTAAAAAGAATCGTTCTATAACGTAGAATAAGACTTTAATTATGCTATTATAAAGACGAAGTGAACTCTTTATTCTATAGATATAGCAAGTTTATAAATAAGTTTATCTATTTTATTTATTATTTAAAAAGAATTAATATATTATTATAATAGCTTATTAATAATGTTAAGAATAGAGAAGATCTTATAATCTTTATGAAGTCGAAGAAGTATCTATTCTTCTATTCTAAGAAACATTAATTAATACTTTCTATCGTAATGAAATTTATTAAATATTTAAATAAAATCGATAATATCTTTAATTATAATTTATATAGAGACGTAATCGATTTTAATCAATAAACGAAGTAAATTTAAAAATCCATTTAAAGTAAAGTTATAGATTACTTTACTCGATATAATTCTAGAAGAGACGAAGTTATTTAAGAAAATCTATATTCGTAATAGAACTTTCGATTATAAAGAAAATTTATTAAGAATATATACGAAGTATATTAAAGCTATCTTAGTAGTTTAATTATGTTAGGTATTGAAAGATTAAGTGAAAGATAATTGATTTCTTCTAACGAAAACTACTATCTAAATACTACTTGCTCTATTCTTGGTAGGTAGTCACGACTTCGGTAGGTCTCCCGAGGCAGATACTAGTCCGATACTAGGATAGATAGAGACTATCCGTAACAATCTATCGGGCAACGGGAAAAGATAGCGCCCTCGCTGTCAATAAAAATTCTCTAGGCCTATATTAAACTTAATTATATTTCTTTCTAATATAAACTAAATATTATATTTAGTCTCTTATCTTGCTATTATCTTATTATTCTTTATTATTCGGATATATTCTATAAAACGCCGACTTAATAATTTATATAATAGCGTATAGCTCGAGAATTAATATGATTATCGAATAGCAATTTAGCGACTACTTAAGATTAAGGGAATTTAAACTTAAATACGTCTAATAATAGTGTAATAAATGCGAGTATCGATAGAGTAGATATTAATACTAATCGTATTTAAGGTTAAAAAGTAAATAAGTCGCTATTAGAGTTGCTATTATCGTTAATAAAATACGACGAGTCGAATAATTAGCAATTCTTATTCTTATCGGGTTCTTCAATATCGTTAAGCTCGATATTATCTTCTTTTTATAGTTTAGCGCGATTATCGCTACGAGAGATCTTTTATTTTTAAAAATTATTATTATTATTAAAAAGTTGCTTTATTAAAGCTAAGAGATACAAGCGAAGCTTTGCTATAACGTTATTATTCTTTTATAAGATATTCTTAGCGTTTATTAATAATATAATAGCGAATTAAAGAACTTTCGTATATCTATTCTTATCTTTCTTAATTAAACTTTCGATTTATATTAAACTTATAAATTAAAAAGTTACTTTAATTACACGCTATAGCTTCTTTATAAACTATTTCGTAATTTAGCGTAGATTCTTAATATATATAATAAGAAAAATAATTTTATCTTCGACCTTAATTAGATTCTCAATTACTATCTCTAAATTATTTTATACAATATTTAATTCTTTCTTAATATCTTCGAGCTCTATTTATATAGTAATTAATTACACTCGATTCTCGAAGCGCTTTTACTTATAATAATTTAATCTTTAACTAAGATAATTATTATTATAATAAATTAAGCTTCTTTAAATTAAAGAAGATAAAGTCTTCGACGATATCGTCTTTTTAACTAATTATAAAGTCGTTTATATATAAGATCGAACTTAGCTTAACGAAGAAAATATAGCTTTTAGCTAAGAAGATAGCGAATTTATCTACTTTGAAGATTCGCGCTCTCTTAATCCGCGCTCTCTTATTAAAGAGTATCTCGCTTATATTATTAATTAATCGAGATTTAAATAGAGAATATCTTATATTATATAAACGTCGAATATTAAATAAGATATCGATAGAGATCGACTCGGTTTTCGTATCGAATTAATAAAGCTAACGCTTTGAGATAATAGTAATCTTATTTAATATTAGTGTAGTTACTAGACGTAAGATAATATCTATTCTCTTAATCTCGAATATATTATATATAATCTTAACTTTCTTCGCTGCGACGATAAAGTTATATTCTAAATTCTAATCTTCGTATAGTAAATCTATTCTTAACTTATAATTTTCGTATTTATAAGTCTTAATATCCGCTAGAATTAGAGAAAATTCTTTTACTACTTTTTTATCTTTATATATCTAATAGATTTTAAAGATTACTTAATATCGTAATAAATTATTTTAATCGCTTTTTATCTTTTCTATCTAATTTTTATTAATATAATTAATACGTAAGTTTTTCGTAGAGAACATAATAAAATATAGTCTCGCTCTTTTCGCGCCGTTTATTTCGAAATTTATAATCTTAATTATTTACGTATTACTTGAATTTATTCTTTTAAGAGAATAGAGCGATCTATAATCTTTAGATAGTTTTATAATAATAATAAACTTATTTTAATAATATTATTTATCTTAAAATAATTCTTATCTTTAGCGTTTATTAAATATAAATTTTATTATTAAAGCTACGATTGCAATAAACTATCTAATAAGTCTCTTCTAAAGCTTATTTATATACTTCTTACGGGTCGGAAAGGTGTGGTATCTGTTAAACATAGTCGTTTTCAACTTTTTTTCAACTTTTTTTTTTAAAAAATTATATCTTTTTAATCTATTTATAGAATTTTATAATTATATAAGCGTTCGCTTAAGCTTTTT
>JANQBS010000107.1:0-123837 GCA_033085395.1 Xanthoparmelia taractica | reverse complement strand
TCTTCTTCGTAAGATTAATTAGAAATCTAATTAACTTAAAAAACTTATAAATAAAGCGTCGATAGAAGTTTATAAATTCTATAAAGTCTTGAATCTTCTTTAAGTTTATAGAAGTGCTTTAATTAAATATAGTCTCGATCTTACAAGAATCTATTCGTAGATTAGTTTCTAATATAATAATCCCTAGAAATACGATTTCTTTAATATCGAATTCGTATTTCTTGATATTAGTCTATAGATTAGTCTCTCGTAGACGTTGAAGAACTTATTTAACGTGCTTTTAATATTTCGCCTTCGTTCGACTATAGATAAGAATATTATCTAGATAGACTTAATAGAAGTCGTTTAGAAAATCGAATAGAATATTATTGATATATTGCTAGAAAGTGCTCGGTCCATTTATTAGTTTAAAGAATAATACTCGATACTTATACGCTTCGAAGACTATAATAAAGATTATATAATCCTTACTATCGGGGTTTATTTGTAGCTTATTAAATGCGGCGATGATATTTAGACGGGTGAGATATCGATATTTTTTAATTTTATTAATAACTTCCTCTATTAGAGGAAGTGAGTATTAATTACGTTTCATTATAATATTTAATTTTCGATAATTTATATAGAAATAAAGATTATCGTTGGCCTTTAGAATAAATAGAATCGATAACGAATAAAAAGTCTTGCTAGAAATAATAAAGCCCTTGGATAGATTATCTATTAGATACTCTTTGATCTTCTAAAGCTTATAGAGAGATATACGATAGACGCGACTCTAGAACGACTTGAGATTATTAATAAACTCGATCTTATAATTATAAGGGCGATGTGAAGAAAGCTAATCGACTTTAAAACGATTAAAGATATCTAGGAATTCCTAATATTAAGGAGAGAGTAGCTTCTTAACGTCGTCTAGATTCTAAGTAATAGTCTTTATTAAAGAAAGACTAATTTCTTTCGCTCTAGACTTAGCGTTATATGCTATATTCCGATCGATATCTTTTATCAATATCGCGAATAATTAAGTTCTAGAATACTTCGTCTATTTAATTAATATCGTAAAGGAAATAATAGCGATGCTATAGATAGAGAATAAATGATTCTTAGGCGTAGATTATAGGCGAGTAAGGATCTTTAATCGAGGTTAGATTAATTTAGAAGTCTTAATTAAGGGCGTCGATTTTATAGAGAGATAAGTAATAGAAATAAAAGAAGTTTATAACGAATGGTCTCGAAAGAGAATAGAATTATTACTTATATCTAGAAGTATATTAAAGCGATTTATTTAGGGTTTACCTAGAATAATTATATATTATCTTAAATTCGCTATAAGTATTGAGATTATAAGTTTTTTATGTCTCGAAAGAATAAGATTTGAATATATAGCGTGCGTAATAGATTTCTTGCTAAGTTACTCGTTATAATCTCGAATTAGTTTAGACTTTATAAGAGAAATAAGTTATATGCTTAGTAATTAATAAATCTCGTGAATTAGACGTTTATTAATAAACGCGTATTCGATAGTCTCTATATCGATAAGGATTTGAACGTAATAAATCTTCTCTTGAAAAGTTAGGCTTTCTTAAGCTAAAAACGATTTAATTATAAATAATTCACGTCGAGTCTCTTCTAGATTGCATAAAGATAGGATTTCACCTTAGTTCGTGATTATAAATAAGATTACGAGTTTCTCGAATCGGATTATTTCGACTTCGATTTCACGAAATTTTCTTTATTTCAGCTTTCTATCTTATTAACTCGATAAAAAGGTTAACGTTTCAAATAAGCGAATAATAAGTGTTTCTTCTTATAATAGATATAGTAGATATCTTTCTTCTAATTCTTAATAGTCTTTCGCTATTATTACTTTATAGCGAGAGAGAAGAGGCGTCGAGAAATTAGATTCGTTCGAAAAAAGGAGATATTTATAGAATTAGATACAAACGTTACACGCTTAGAGACTCGTACCTTATTTATTACGTTCTTAATCTTCTTAACTATCTTTTTCTAATATATAATACGATACTTATTATCTATTTAGATTAAGAATACTTTTAGAGCGAATATCGTGATAAACTCGATAAAGAAATTAGCTTAGATCGTGCGAAGATGAGGAGCGAGCTTCTTATTTATATCTCGAAGTTGGGCTTTATTCGATATATTTAACTTTATAACGAGACGTTTAAAGTTCTAATAGAAGTCGCTAAACGAAAGATCTTTCTACTTTAAGATCTTATATTTATAAACTCTATTTACTTCACGATTCGAGTTCTCGAATAACTTCTATAGATCGTTTAAAATCTTATCGATAGTTTAATAGAGATCGAAGCTTAGACGATAAGATTAAGTATAGATAACTTTAGCTACTTTTTTATTAGTGCGTGACTTAACGTAAGCGATTCTAATTATCTTATTATCGAAATATCTTAATTAATCTTTAACTTATTAGATATTTAATTAATTTAGTTATCTTATTAAGATTTTTTTTCGTCGATTAATATTAAAGAATAAGGAAACTTTTCGAAGCGTCTAGTTGAAGTTTAAATCTATATCGAATCAATAGATCTCTCACGAGATCTTCGGAGTTAATGCTGGAGATTCTATATTCGTTATTGCAGGTGGTCACGGACTAGTTAAACTCGGTCGAGTATAATTCTAGTCTTCTTCTTCTTCTTTCGTTCTTTCTTATATTTTAGCTTATAATTCGAATTTTCTTTAAATAGAGAGTCGTATAATTAAGTGGCTTTTATCTCGAGATCGCGCTATTCGCGAAGTTTATTTAAGATAGTTAGAAACTCTTTAGAGTTCGTATTAGTCTATTAAACTAGCTATTCTTAAATAACTATATTTTAGGCGGAGATAAGATCCTCGAACGCGCGGGAAGTGTTTTTAGATAATATAGACACTCGTCGATTTAGAGTATTTTTAAGGTAACGTTTCAAGTGTGCTTATAGATAAATAGACTTTAGAGAACGCTCTATTAGTGCGAGGCGTCGAGAAGTAAGTTATATAAATAATTCTTGCCAGCGCATATACATGACTCTAACTATTATACTAATTAATAATAAAACGACTAAATCGTATTAAAAACACGTCTAAAGCATATTAATTAATAGACTAATCGCGTAACTTATAGTCGCGTCGCGGGGCCGAGTGTTAAATAAATATTGAGATTATATTATATTATTAATATTTAACTATAAAAAGGTACTTCGTATAATTTAAGAGCTATCTTGCTACAATTTCTTTAATCTCGCTTATTAATAAGTCTTTAGTAATTTTATATAATTTAGATCTTCTAATAGTACGTTCGTATAATTTAAAAGATATCTAAGATAATGCGTATTAGTGTCTTTCGAAGTCGTCGATCACATTATAAACGAATTCTTTTAGCTCGCACGTTTTACGAGCGTAATAAGAAGATAAGACTTAATTTAATATTAGAATTACAATTAAAATAAGTTAATAATAATATGTAACGAATAAATTAAGTCTAAGGAGAAACTATCTAGCTGAAAAGGAATATCTATAAGGGACGCCAAGGCCTGTAGGGGCTAATCCCAATTGGGAAGGTAAGCCGTAGTCCCAATTAGGAAGGTAAGCCGACTTGGTGTTGCAGGCCTATATGGCCGTCACACTCGTAACAATTAATATAAAATATTATAATTAATTATATAGATTCATAAATATCTAAGTCTTACTAATAGAAAGAAAATAAGTATTATATAATAATATTATATCGATTTAAATAAGATATTAGTATTTTAGTAGTGCTAGCCCTAGCCCTAATGGTGCATATCCCAGGGAGGTGCATATCCCAGGGAACACGTATAGTCTCTTTACAACTTTAGGACAGGATGCTCAGCCGCTTTTCTCATCTCGCACTTGTTGAAGGGTGGTGCAACAGCTGATCCTTCTTGTATCATCTCTCCATCCCTTCCATCAGCTAAGATGATTAATCATTGCCATGAACCATGATAAGAGTTCAGGATGGATTTGACTACGCCTTTTGGCGTTTGTCCAGAGCATTCGAAGTGCCCTGCCCTCCGGCGACCGCTGGTGGTCTAACATTACCGAGTTGGGAAGTGGCTGCCGCATCAAATCTAAGAAGCCATCAACACGTGAACCCAGCAACACGAGCCACATCTCTGATGCACCATTGGATCGTTCATGAGTACTACCGACTCTTCAAACACACTTGATGTTGTGGTCAGGAACAGATCCAACGATAACATACCTTATTTGAGTCCAATGTTTCATTTTGATTCCTTCACTCGTGCCAACATTCTGTGCCGTTCACCAAAAGTAGGCTAAGCTAGGCTGGGCGTTTTGACATGTCCGCCTACACAGTGCCAAGGATGCATCAAATTCGGTCGTAACTGCTCCGCCTCGTGGGATCATTACGGGATGCTTGTTTGAGCGGAGATATGAAGGATTCAAGAGCTGACTGTACGGGAACTCTTCGTCTCCGAGCATGTCCCATTACTATTCACTGTCTCGTTTTCTTTCACAAAAGAATCTATTCTCTTCCTTTCGCTTCTCTTCAGTATGCATTTCCCCAAGCAATCTTATGCTACCACCCAAGACATGTCCGACTGGATTCCCAAGGACATATGTGCTTCTTTGCGTAACCCTATAGTCACTCTTCCTCGCAGGATTTGGAGTTTCTTGACGCTTGCAGTTCTTTTCAGCATCTTCTGGTTCCTGCTGTCCCATGATCGTTTGCCTTCCTTTCTCTCAGTGGGACCTACCAGCACCAGCACCACCAACTGGCGCGGTTGGGCCCACGTAGATAATATATTCGTCTTGTATGCCACCAATACATGAACCAGTGAGAGCTCAATAAGACTGACCATCACTCCCAGTGGAGACTCCTACAGTGCCACCGACTTTGATCCTAAGAAGGATCAGCCCTCCTCTAGCAATCCTTTCGGCAACCCTTCTCTGCCAGACTCCTCGTCTATCAACCAGAAATGGATCCAATATCTTACAATGACATACAACGACAGCGTTATCCAGACCTACAACATGGCCAGCTACGGTGCCACAATGGATGGCTTCGTGCGTTTCTATCATGAGCATTTCATGCCGCGCTATGGCATCAGCAACCACATTGGCGCTGCCGGATGGAACTCAACAAACAGTCTGTTCGCCATATTTTTTGGCATCAACGATGTCAGAAGGTGCACGGATCAGCCACTGACAAAGGATGATTGCTCGGAGATTTACGAAAGTCTTTTTTTTATATATCGGTTTATGCTGGAACAGGTGAGCAAACTTTGCCAGAACATCTTATACTTACCTTTTTCCATTTCCGATTCTCACAGCTAACCCTCTTCCCTCCCCCAAAGCTCTACACAACCGGCGCCCGCAACTTCCTCATTCTCAACATCCCACCCTTAGACCGCATGCCCTTCTCTCGCAAATGGGGCCACCCCGTTCCAACCCTCGCCGTCTCATCCTGGAACACACGCCTCTTCTCCCTCGCCACCGACTTCAATCTCGCGCACTCAGACGCCACAGTCTTCCACTTCGACGCGCACGCCCTCTTTAATGAGGTAATGGACGACCCGAGATCCTACCCCCAAACAACCGTGTACAAAGAAACAATGGACAATTGCGAGGAATATAAACTGTCGAGCAAGAAGAACGATTTCAAGGAAAAGTGCGGCCTCAAACTGGAGGAGTTTCTTTGGCACGATGCGCTGCATCCGACCACCGCGGTGCACGATGCTATGGCGGCTCAGATTGCGCAGATGTTGGAGGCGGGGTTGCATGTCGGGGTGGTTCAGGGTCAAGAGGATGATCGGGAGGAGGAGTGAGAGGAATTCGAAGCCCTTGTGCATCATCCTCAGAGGAAAACCAACGATCAGCAACCAATCCGCAAACCGGGTACGAATGGCAATAAGGAGGTCTCCAGCCCGCCATATCCCGTCTGGCAAAACCACAGGAAAATTTCCCAGCTACCACATACAGAGTGGGTCTGTACGCATCACCGCCAAAAGAGACCCTCGTCGTTTTCGATTCCAGTCCCTCAACATACTTGGTACTCCCCAGCTGGCAGGCCCAGAATCTGCTGTGGAGACAATCAACAAAGCGGTCAAATCTCTCACACCCAGGGACATGTGAGATGCACCGCCCGCAAGCGCCATCCGACCGTCAAAATCGCATATACTAACAGCCCGGCCGTTCTCTGCCAAATCGACCACCCACCCCTGGACCTCTAATACGATCACCCGCTTCCCCAGACCTATATGTTGCTCACTCTCTCCACCCCATGCTAAAGTTCACTCCCATCCTAAAGTTACCGCTCTACGGGCACGAGTTATCTACGTACGCACCAACACCGTATCCCAACAGGCCAACGCTGCTTGGTCGTACAGTCACCATGGCTTGGTTGCACAAGGGCCGGGGGCGCGAAAATCGAATAGTGGGACTATTTATGGGTTAATTTGTTGTGTCTCATGATCTAGAATAGTCGCTGTTTCAGCTGGTTGTCCGATGGCTCTTGATTCGAAGTTCTTCTTTTTCAGAACCATGGTACATGGCGTTCGTTTATCCCACGAACCTACCTACCTATACGCGCCTGGATCAGCCAAGAGGCTGGCGGAGTGAGTGGGGGATAGTTGGGGGAAGGAAAATTGGGGGGAGCCAAATGGGACGCTATGTGCGTGAGCGAGAGAGCGAGGGATAGAGTAAGAGAGATAGAGAGTGTGTGTATATAAGAGAGAGCAGCGGGGAGAGATAGAGAGAAAGAAGGAGAGAAAGGGGGAAAGGGTGCGGGAAAGGGGGAGCGGAGCGCTGTATATTCGAAATGGGAGATGTGAGGTGTAGATGACGTTATTGAACTAGATAGGATACGTGAATTCATGAATGGATGGATGGATGGATGAACGAATGCATTTATAAATGGGTGGATAGGTCTATGAAAACGTTCTTGAGTTAGGAAGTGAAAATGTGCTAGAATCCGGAAATGATTACAATTAGAGACGAGGGAGGTATTCAAGGTATTTTAGGTAAGGTAGTGGAGGGTGGTGGAAGGTAGGGTATGATGTTGAGATCTATCGTGACCGATGAGTAGGTAAGGTGGGTTTAGAAGCATGTGAGCAGAGCGAGTGAGAGAGAAAGGTATTCATTCATACTATAGACCCTTTGATTGCAATGATATGGAAAAGCATCTATACCAGCCATTTTAATCAACCATTTTAAATTCACCTTACACACATACATGAAAACCCCATCATATACAACCCCCTCACCTCCTCTTCTTTGCCCCCGCCTTCTCCTTCTCCTTCTCCGTCTGCGACCCCGTAGCCTTACCCGCACCCTTGTCGACCTTCGCATCCACACCCGCATCCGCTTCCGGCGCAGCAGCGAGCGGCTTATTAGCAATCTTCTCCTCGACCTCCTCGTCCTCGCCTCCTTGACCAAACTCATTAACTCGGGTCGTGTCGACGCGGTAAGCGTAGCTCTGGTACAGGTAGACGAAGAAGATGACGTCGTCGCGGAGGGTGGCGAGGCGGTGGAGCGTGGGCATTTTGATTGTGAAGGCGAAGAGGTCGTCGATGAAGGTGTTGAGGACTTTGTAGGTCATGGCTCTGGCGGGCATGTGGGCGACGCTCTGGGGGAGGATGGTTAGTGCGGAGTGGGAGGGTTTCGGTTGTGGTTTTGAGGGAGAGGGAGCGTACCTTAAGTCTGTAGTTGATGTATAGACTCGGGACCATCATCAAGAAGCCATATGCGTAGACGCTGCCGACAAGAGTAGTGATGACGAAGCTGTACCAGCTCTTGTGCGTATCATAAACAAGACTGTAGACTGCGTACGCTCCAAGTAGCGGTACTGCAACCATGTACAAATAGCGGAAAGCAATTTCATCATACTCTTTGGTCTTCTCCTCGGTTTGCGACAGCTTGTGCTTGTCCTCAAAGGTAACCCTATAAGGCAACAGTGATCCCGGCGATTCGCGGACTCGGACATCAACAGTTTTGGTAATCTTCCATGCCTCAAGCAAGATACCCATTCCTTGTCCTAGAAGAATCATCCAAGACGTGCCTTCACTGTTGTCCATGAGATACAAAAAGATTACAGTCTGCATGAAGACATTGGCAAGGATCGTCCTGACTGAGATGCCCACATTGTCCTTCTTATTGCGCCAATGTGAGACGTCGCTCTTGAAAGCCAGGGCTTCGAAAATCATATGAAGAACGCTGACTACTCCGGTGGTTACCAACAGGTAGACATTGGTATCGATAAGCACGCGCTTGAACATCTCAAGTTCGCTACCATCTCCGCCAGCCGGCATCGGACCTCCGCTGGCGACTTGTCTTTGATTCTGCTTCATGCCCTCATCAATACTGGCGTAGATACTAAACTTCCAGTTGGCCATATTGTTCAAGGTGATATGGAGAGGGAGCTCCTTGACTGTGCTGTTCAGCTCCGTCATGTGGTCCCTGAGCTGCCAGAAGGTATTCACGAAGAGTATGGGATAGTACCAGCCATTCTGGCCAGAGGCATCTCGCGCTCCCGTGGTTTCAAGCTGTACGAATTGACGGACGGCTGGATGCATAGTCGTGTAGGTTTGGGTGCCAGAGTCCGGGATGAACGATATAGTGAAGTTGGGATGATAGTAGGAACCAACGCCAGGCATCTTCGGTATGTCCTCTTCCACGGTTTCATTCTCATTCGAGGTCCCAAGGAGACTCTTCGTCTTTGTGATTTTCTTCTTCAGCAAGAATTGATTGAGAGGCCGGACGAAGTGGTAAGCCTTGGCCACGTCGTAGCCTCGATCGGTTGGGTCGAGTGTGTGCCCATGCAGTGCAATATAGAAGTGTGCCCATAGGGTGCCATTGTTCTGTACCTCCTTGGGGACCTTGATGGTCGTGTCGATGTCCCGACTATCCTTCCAATCCCCAATCATGAATCCCTTCTCTTCCAATACCAGGCTCTCAGTTTTCACCGAGCCCAACGAAGGCATGGCCACCGACGGGGACACATATATCGACAAGTCCAGACTGCTGTTCAATTGCCATATAGGTGCAATCATTTGAGGTATGGGATTGTACGTCGCTACTGGGCCGTCCGCTTTCTCGTCGTATGCAGGGACAGGGGCTCCTGCGAGCGGCGCCGATGTATTCGAGCTTCCACCTTTGTTTCCGAAGAACTGGGACATGGCAAATTGTACGAGCATGAAGATGGCTATGCCCTGAAGTGCCGATTTCATCGTACCCTGTTACTTGGTCAGCATCGATGGCGAGTGAGGTAGGCAAAGTCCCAATGACCAATTCTCACACTTAGACCGGCTTGTCTCTCGTCTGCATCAGCAGGCTGTGCTGCCTGAGAAGGCATGTTGAGTGGTTTATGCTGGCTTGTCGTTCAAACGGTGAACAACAGGGAAAGGAAAGCTATCGGGATCTGTTGTTGCCTGTTGAAAGGACTCAGGCCTAAATGGAGGACAGGCTCATACGTCGAGGACACAACATCCGCC
Organism: Xanthoparmelia taractica; assembly: GCA_033085395.1. Classification (NCBI taxonomy): domain Eukaryota; kingdom Fungi; phylum Ascomycota; class Lecanoromycetes; order Lecanorales; family Parmeliaceae; genus Xanthoparmelia; species Xanthoparmelia taractica. Next base: position 114,352 of record JANQBS010000107.1, on the reverse strand, counting down.
GAGGCCCGGTCTCGGCCTGCACCCATCAACACGCGATGCAGTCATGTGTAGCACCCGGTCGTTCACGCATTCCCAAGTTTTGCGATCTCAACGTCCGAAGAAGTCCGGAAATGCCATTCACTTATCGTTGACTCTGTCTTCCATCAATTGAGCCATCAGAGACCCTCAATTGGACATTCGTTATCGTATCATTCCGACTGTCTTGGAATAAAAGATCAGGCGCTCGTTCAAGAAGCTCAGTATTCCAGAGATCCCATCTCTACATTCCAACCAGGTCAGAATGGCTTCAGAATTATCACCCCCCACTCTCCAGAGCTCCAGAATTTCGCCCCCAGCCAGCACCACCTCCAGCACCACCAAAGGTCGCGTCATTTGTGTCTTGTGAGTCTCTCTTACCAATCTCAAGCTCATACTAACACACCAACAGCTGCGGTTCCTCCCCCGGCACCTCTCCCGCCCATATCGCCGCCGCGAAATCCCTCGGCGAAACCTTCCACAAGCACGGCGTCCACCTCGTCTACGGCGGCGGCACCGTCGGCATCATGGGGGAAGTAGCCCGCACGCTCGTCTCCCTCTCAGGTCCTGACTCCGTTTCCGGCGTCATACCTACTGCCCTCGTACAATTTGAACAAGAAGGCCGTCCTGGCACCGCGTCCGCGCACGACGGCTACTCAATTGACGAAAATGTGTACGGGCGAATGACAGTCGTGCCGGATATGCATACACGGAAGCAGTTGATGGCGAAGAAGGTTATAGAGGGTGGGCCGGGGAGTGGGTTTGTTGCGTTGAGTGGGGGATATGGGACGTTGGAGGAGTTGATGGAGGTGATTACGTGGAATCAGTTGGGGATACATGGGCAAGGGATCGTGGTGTATAATGTGGAGGGGTACTATGATGGTTTGATACAATGGGTGAGGACGGCGGTGAGCGCGGGGTTTATTGCGCCGGGGAATGCCGGGATTTTGGTGGAGGCGCTGGATGCGGAGGAGGTGGTTAGGGAACTGAAAGAATATAAGGTTGCGGAGGGGAGATTCAAGTTGGATTGGACACAGAATTGAACTGGATTGAGGTGCAGGGCTTATTTGGGGGTTGACACGCATCACGAAGTCTTGCGAGCATGCATAGCGAGGCGCCAGGGGAATACCCATAGACGCATGGAATCAGCAAGCTTGAAGAGACATGCTTGCACAATTACAGCCTCCTGCGGCAGCAGTCCTCTCTATGTATCCACCTCCATACTATCCCCTGCATCTCCACCCTCACCACCCTCCGCCGTCCTCGTCTCAGCAGCAGGCTCCGTACCCTCTAGCGCAGCGTCCAGCAATGGTCCTACCTCAGCCCCATCATATAGCTTGAAACTTTCCGTCTTCCTCTTCCCATCGCTCGCCATACCCGTAACACCCACGCTGGCATTCTCAATCGTCAGCTCCTTATCCTGACTCAAGCTCTCCTTGAGCGCCCTCAGTCCATGCTTGATAAGCTCATCCCTGCTCGAGTCCGCAAACTCCTCTAAATGCCTCTCCAAATACGTCCTTGCCATTTGGCTTCTTGCGCCAATGGCACAAGCCACCATCTCCTGCGTCATGCCACTTGGCTGGAACTCAAACAGATGCGGTCCGGTTTCGTCCACGCCCGCAATGAGTAGTCCAACCCCATAAGGCCGTTTGCCGTAGACCTGTGTAGATGTTTGAGCGCGGTCGCCAATCTGCGTTACAATCCGTTCAAGAGGTATAGGACGGCCGTAGGTCATTTTTGATGCGAGCGCTTGCTGTTTCATGAAGTTTGAGAGGACGCGGGCGTCGGATGCGAGGCCGGCTAGGGCGATGCCGAAGTGGGAGTCTATACCGATAACCTTTTTCTGGTAGGAGGAGAGTTCTTCTGCATTCCGCTGGAGTAGCAGGGCAGGTTAGCCATTTGATGTAGAGCGTTTGGGATAGCTCAAGAAGTGGAAGGGTGTACCTTTAGTGCTACGAGCACGGTATGTGTCTTGCTAGCGATCCCCACCACCACTGAACCTTGCTTGACAGCTTCTGATGCATACTCGACTTGAAAGATGCGGCCTTGCGGCGAACTGCAGTAATGGTAAGTCGGAGCTCATGGTCTTCAGGAGATGGAGCTCTATACAAGGTCACCGAATCGTTGTCATAATTGTTTCTGAACATCCTGAAGGACGTCAAGCATCAGTTGCTGTTGTGTAGCTTCCAGTGAGCCAAGAATACCGGATAGAGTATTCTGATGTGGTTGTTTAGGCGCCTGGATGTTTGGGAAGCTCAGGCAGTCAAAGGCGACGTGAACTTGGTAGGGCTGATACACGTAGCACGGTTGTCAGCGCCAAGAGAAATAGAAACCGTGCGACAACGATTCAATTTCTCAGACTTCAAGGACGGTGTCTCGCTCTGCAGACACTACAGCTGGTCAGATACGGGATAGACCACTTCCAGGCCTTACTAAAGATGAGGGCCCGAAAAGTGTACCTTATACAAGGCTCTCGTGCCAAGTACCAACCAGACGGCGGACGTTTTGTGTTGAATCCAGTACATTTTCTGGAAGATAGGCTCCTTCGGCTGTGCATGCAGCTGCAAGGCTACGCACCAAGGCACATGAGCTCACTGTCAAATGGGCGTTCCGCCCAGGCTGTGATTCACGCCCCGCAGCATCGGCTACTGACGAGGTTGGGTGGGTTGATACAAAAGGCACGATGACCCTATCGATTCAGGAGAGTTTATGTTCTTGAACCTTTTCCTGATAGCCGCGCACAAATGATCATGGCGAAAACTGCTCATGAAGACCTCTCAGACAGCAAATCCAGGAGTCTGAATGTGCAAAACGGTCCCAATCAAGTGAATGGAAACTCAGAGAAAGTTCTTTGGTTCCATAATCTGTGGAAAATGTCTACTGACGACAACGCTCTTACACTCTATGGGTTCCGAAGGTTCAGAACCACTCATCTCCTCAATCTAAGATTCTTGGAGGCAGAGATCGACAGCATCGACCACAAGATCTACCAGGCCGGACTAGCCCTAGGTCTTCCATCGACGAGCGCAGATCGATTAGGATTGAAGCATAGCAAGCGAGACGAGCATGTACCAAGCCCAGATGAAATCCTTAACCCTGAGCTTGTGTCAAGGCTACGTCAGCTCCTTAAGGAGTATGGTATATAAATACATCTATCGAAAGGACTAGGGATACTTAGACTAATGCAACATTGCATCGCAGATGAAGCATTAGCCTCCTTCAATCAGATCATGATGATGGAAAATTTTGCTTTGGCGGACAATAGCTGGCAAGCTAGCCTTCGAAGTGACAACCAAAACCCCTACGAGATGTATAAAACGCGGCTGGTTCGAGTTGATACAGTCGGTCGAAGCCGCTCCGGTGATCTTCTTCGGCGCACTCTACGAAAATACTTGCGGGCTTTTTGGTTCTTTGTTCGCTTTCGAGGACAACACGCCCACCAAAAGCATAGCTCTTACTTCTCGGCCACGGAGCTGGAATCCAATCTCAAACGATCTTATCAGAACACAAGCCGCGTTGCAGATATTCTTACACGTTTTTTGATTGCACTAATTGCGGGTGTTTTTCTTGTGATCCCGCTGGTCATTCTTTCGCATCAGTCAACCACTGAAGCACATCTGGTCACCATATCCGTCTTTATTATTATGTTTTCTTTGCTTGTTTCACTTCTCACAAGGGCCACGAATGAAGAAACGATGGTGGCTTCTGCGGCGTATGCGGCTGTACTATCGGTCTTCTTCTCTAATAATCCAGTTTCATGACCTGCTGTGGGAGGTAGCATACCGCCAGATACTTCCAGTCAATCTCGCAGATTTTGATGGCAGCGGTGATTGTCAAGAGCAACGAGTAATGATCTCTCGAATAGCGTATATACGTCAAGGCACATTGTCTACCATATGCCCGAGACTTTGAAATACAGCTTGCTGGCTCCAGCCCCAATGTATCTTCGAAAGGCAAAATCATGTCAAAAGCAGAATAAAGGTTAAAGTAACGGAAAAGGTCCAGCTTGCTCTTACTCCTGGAGCTGATGCCAATATGGGCGATCATGAGAGAGCCATTCATCTATAATATGCTGCATTGCACAAAGGCGTGACAACTGTAAAGCAGCTGCTTCTAAATGCAACGAACATTAAGGATCAAGAGGTTGAGATGGCAGTCAGCAAATCATCTGCAGGGTGCAGTGACGGACATGGGAGCTGACTACGGATTTTGTACGGCCTTGTCGCGCAATGTGTGAGCGCGGGTAGCAATGCAGGGTGAGCTGTCAAACACTAATTGGCTTCCCCTATGTAAGAACTAACCTCGATTGCGACTTATGCAGCTACGGTACTAAGCCCACATGATCACCTCGAGAACCCCAAGGTTTTGCTTCTGCCTAATATTTCTGTTTCCGAGTCCACGATAAATACCCACCATCAAGAGAGCGCAATAATCGCGCCACTTAGCCTGTTAGGCTCTACAATTGCCTAAATATCGGTCTTCTTGCTAGTTTTTTCGCTGGAAGCTTCGGTCTAATCACGGTGCTGAATCAGAGGTCTGCGTACCCAATACAAAACTAGCACTCTGAGCTAAGGTCCAAAATGCCACCTTCTCGATTACATCGCGACTATACCATCGGATGGATCTGTGCGGTGGAGCCAGAGCTGATTGCGGCCCGGGCAATGTTGGATGAAGTACATCATGATAAGCTACACGTGGTTGATGGTGACAGTAACAACTACACGTTCGGAAGACAACGTGGTCATTGTATCTCTACCCAGTGGAACATATGGAACAAATCCTGCTGCGTCGGTTTCTGCCCAAATGAAGAGGAGCTTTCGGTGGTTGCGCTTTGGTCTCCTTGTTGGCATTGGCGGCGGAATTCCTAGGCTCTCTACCGATGGTGATAAGGATGATGGTGATAAGGCTGACATTCGTCTGGGCGATGTCGTTGTCAGTGACCCCACCTACCATACGGGTGGCGTAATCCAATATGATCGCGGAAGGACCAACGAGGGTGAACAGCGGCCAGAGCGCACAGGAGTTCTAATCAAGCCACCCGAATCCCTTTTAACTGCCGTTATGGGTCTGAAGGCGAAACACAGATTTGAAAAATATCCACTCAAGAATCACATTGATCAGATGATCCGTCAGCACTCCGTTCTGGCGCCGGAATACAGTCATCCAGGGGAGGGCAACGACATACTCTTTGAAGCTGGCTACAGGCATGAAGGTCGAGACACCCATTGCGCCAACTGCCTTAAGAGTAAAAGGGTCCCAAGACCTCCTCGTCAATCGAGCTACCCTCAAATCCATTACGGGACGATTGCCTCGGGTAACCAAGTGGTCAAAGACAGCGTCACCAGAGACTACTGGAGGGACACAGAGGGTGTTTTATGCTTTGAAATGGAAGCTGCGGGCCTAATGGATAGCTTTCCTTGCCTAGTGATACGAGGTATATGTGATTATGCCGATTCCCACAAGAACACGAAGTGGCAGCCTTATGCCGCGGCGATGGCTGCTGCATATGCCAAAGACCTTCTGGGGGAGATAGCTCCCTCCGTTGCGAACGCTACCGACCCGCCGTTCGGGGGACAGCCCGAGCCAGGTGTGTAGGACTATTTCTTGTCTTTTTGTTCAGACATCTTGTTGGAGGGTTTGAGCGGTAGTGTGACATGGGTTGATTATATATGTTTGCTTTCAAAAACATCGGCAGTTCGGTGACGGGCTTGAACCCTAAAAAAGAGCTGGGGGGAATGTTGTCGAGTCCGTAGTATTATGGGAGAGAAAGGGCTGGTTTCTTTCGAACGTGTACCTTATGATCTTGCCTTCATGTCTACTCTCTTCGGTTACTGATAGTCTTTAGCTAGCATAGAGGTCATGAATCTATTCATGTTACTCTATTCCAAACAGATACTGACCGTACTTCAGGCAATGTGCATTGGATGGTTCCGAGAAATACCAACTCACTTTCCATTGGCCGCAACGATATTCTCGAAAAGCTAGACCGAAGCCTTGGGCCCCAGTCCAACTCAGTGCAGATGAGTGAGCATCAGAAGAGGTTCGTCATAATTGGTGGTGGCGGAATTGGAAAGAGTGAGGTGTGCTTAAAGTTCGCAAATGACCATCGTCAACAGTGAGACATCGCCACAGGAAATACACGCATAGACTTCCAACACTAACGCTGCTGAAATAGTTTCTGGGGCGTTTTCTGGATCGATGCTAGCAGTGAAGCAACAGCAAAGCAGGCCTTCATTGATGTGGGAAAATTGTGTGGGGTAAGCGCTGAGACTTTTCAGCAAGTGAAGACATGGCTTGCTAACAGGCCTCATTCTTGGCTCCTTATCATTGACAACGCCGACAATCCCAAAATTAACTACGCTGCATATTTCCCATCCGAAAGCAGAGGCAATATTATTCTGACAACCCGAAACCCGCAGTGCCGCGTTCATGCAACTGTCAATTGTGAGGACCTAGATCATTTGGATTTCCAAGATGCCAAGTCACTTCTCTTCAAAGCCGCTGTGATTACAGATTCATCGCTTGAGAATAACCAAAAGGCAGCAGAAAAGGTTGTTCAATCTCTCGATTTCCATACCCTCGCCATTATCCAGGCAGGAGCGTTCATCAAGAATCATCATTTCTCACTCGAACAATATTCCATTCTCTTCAAGACAGAGGAAAAGCGGATCTTGGAGTATTCTCTGACACAAGAAGAATCGACCTATGGCAGTGTATTCGCGACGTTTGAAATCTCTGCTACCCACATGCAATCGTCTCAAGACCAGAGCGCTGCCGATGCGCTCAGCTTACTTCAAATCCTGGGGTTTCTTCACTTTCAGGAAATACCTGAGTCGATCTTTTCTAGAGCGCGGGACGAAGCCATCTTTATCCGTGACCATATAAACAGAGGAAGGCCGGTGGATGAGGTTTACCTACTCTCCGAATTACAGGCCTCTCGCCTGCCTCTGTTCATGATGCAGCAGAACGAAACCGCTCTGAATCTCTTCCTACCCTGGCGTGAGACTTTGAACCTCTTAGAATCCTACTCACTCATAAAAATCAGCAGGAGTGGTGAAGACCTCTGGTTCTCGATGCATCCCTTAGTTCACACATGGACTCGCATTCGTCAAGAACTCGCAACCTGGAAGCAAAGCTGGAGAGCAGCTGGCTCTATCATTGCTTTGTCAATACGCGGATTAGAATATGACATGTTTCATGAAAAGCTTCGATCGCACGTTGGGGCTTACCTAGATCACCCAATTGCAGAATACATAACCGACATGTCAATGTTAGAGATATCCCAGACGCATTACCAAATCTGCTACCTCCTCTTAAGGTGGGAAGGAATTTCCAGAGTTCGACAGCTCTTTAAAATGCATGACACATTCAAGGCGTGGACATCTGCTACTGGCATATCTGGCATATGCATACAATGTCTCAATGCCGAATGTCTTATTCAAGAGGGACAGCCCAAAGAAGCGGTGGAGCTACTGGAGTGGCTTCTGTATACTGAACATTCCGATGACCTGTACGTGCAAGAAGTGCTTTCAAAAGCCTACATTGTTAGCAAACAGCACGAAAAGGCAATAAGTCTTTTGGAGCGTAATGTTAAGATGCGAGAGGAAACAGAAGGGGCGGAGAGTGCTCTAATTCTGAAGTTATATCACTGGCTTGGAAGTGCATATGGAGAAAACGGCCAATCTCAAGAAGCGATAACAATCCTGAAGCATGTTGTCGAGATAAGAGAGAAGACACTGGCTCCTGCACATCTGGATCGTGTAGCATCAGAACTCAATCTGGGAATCGCCTATTTAAACACTAAAGAATATGAGAAAGCGGCCGAGATCTTACAACAAGTCTTAGAGAAACTGGGTACAACAAGAACACCCGATGATGAATGGGTTTTGATACCGCAGCAACGGCTTGCACAAGCTTATATCGGTATGGGAAGTGGCCATTACAGAAAAGCAATAAAACTCCTTGAGCAAGTGATCAGGATAAGAGAGAGAACATTAGAACCTGATGGTCCTTTGCTTTTGCAATTGCAAGAATGGCTCGAAGAAGTCTGCAGGCGCATTGAGGCAGAGGAGGATGCCGACTCCGCGTCCGTTTCTGAAGAAGGGGTCTGACCTTCCGGTTGCAGCTCAAGAGCAACACATCTCGATCCAGAAAGAGGGCACTGTGCCCAAGCGTTGGTAATGTGGTCGGTTTGGAGGGAGTGTCAGGAACAGAACCAAAGCAGCGCAGCAGGAAGCTTGGAAGTCCCCTATCTAGCGAGTTCACCATCTGAACGCACAATCTGGTAAACTATGTTTAATTTTTACCTTGTGTCCCCAAGTTTTTATTTTGTCGTACATATACGTATATTGATACAACGTCAGCACACAGCTCTACCAAATCCACAGTTGTCACAAATTCGGTTTGTACTAGCTCACGAAACCGCGACTCTATGAATGAATCAATGATTGGTATTGTTACCCAACCTCCTTAACTACCCGACTTCTCACTACTTTCCAGGCCCGAAGTAAGTTTTACCACAAATAACCCTTCACATGGCGGCTATAGGTAAGCATGAGAGCATTGTCAGCTTGTTCCTTACCTCTAAGCCCATCCAGATCTCCTTGATCACGAAGGAGGCACCCGTCCAGTTATATGCAGTAGCGCACGGGGTAGTCACAACCATAGAATAGCATATTCTGATCAGAACAGATATCAACAGCAAAAAGGTGTACGATGATACCCCACCAAACAGCAGCATGTAATGGTTATTCAGCGATCGTCCCTCTTTTGCTTGAAGGTGAGACTGAGATCATCGGAACTGAGCTAAATACTTCTTGAGGTAAGCTGAAGCCAGCTAAACAGAGAGTTGTGGGTTACGCCAGAGATGCCCTACTTGGAGCCTGAGTGAAAGACAAGACAGGGTGTTGTCCTTATCACCTTGAAAGTGGAATTGAATAAGAAACGTGGGGCGAGACTCTTACGCTAGCAGGTCTGTTGTTCACTAAAGAAACAATGATTCAACAAATGGAGACTCGAAATAGAACCGAGATTGCTGGGAAAATTTAGAGAGATTACCAAGGGAAGAAATACGCTTCTCACAGTCGCAGCGGCGTAAAGGGTGCGACTGAACCAAGATGCCAGTTTTCAAACAGTCTTCCTATGCCTTCGAGTAACTGAGGCCCGGAACCGGAAAAAGGATGGGAGGCTGGCGAAGGTAAACAACAACACAACCCCCAACAGCTTCACTTCCGAAGCAAAGATTCTAAGCGCGCGCGTCAAAGAGTTGATCTGATGGTTCTTGAACGGTGTGTTCCGATGGTATTGTGGTGTTGAACACTCACTTCTCCTTCGTTCATCCTCACACCCATCCACCCACAATCACCCCATATGCCCATTCCCACACCTTTCCAGCCAATCTCCAACCATGGCTACCGCCCCAGCTCCCAATCCCCCAGCAGACTCCCCAACCGCAGCCCCCAACGTTCCCAGATCGCTCAAAGCAGAATACGAAGCCGCCGTCGCCGCCCACAAACACCAACTCACTTCCATGGGCCCAACCCGAAAACAATACGACGCGCTCTTCCAGCAACACAAACAAATCCAAGCACGATTCGACAGACTCACGGCCGAAATAAGATCGCATCTCACGGCATACCAGCGCCACAAGCAACACGTAGTCTCGCTTTCAAGGGCGCTGCTGGCTTCAAACACGGCACTGAGCTCCGCGCCCAAACCCTTTAGTGATGTACAAGCACTAACGCAGGCGACGCTGCTCAACGAACTCCGACTCGCGTCTTACACGTTCATCAACATGATTATTCAAAACAAGCGTCTGGACGATGCGAAAGAAAGAGATTTCACGCTCGATCAGGAATTCTATGCGAGATGCCGGGAGCTGTTCAAAGTGGTCGATAAAGACTGTCGGGAGTTGGACCGGCTGCATGCAAAGGTGCTGGAGGCGGAGAAGAAGATAGGTGGGAAGTCTGGATGTGGGGCGGCGGATGAGAGATGTATTTCCTGTATGAGGAATGGGGAGCGAGAGGCTAAGAGGGTGGCGGCGGAGAAGGTATTGAAGGGAGGAGGAGGAGGAGGCGGGAAGGTTAGAGATGGGATGGGGAAAGCGGCTCAGGGGAAGCAGAGGATGGATGAGATCCTTGAGGATGGGGAGTTGAGGATGGGGAGTTGAGGATTGGGGCTGACGCTCGGGTTTGAAGGGTTGAATATGCTTGGGAAAGTTGCAGGGGCAAGGGCAGCAGACTGTTCGTGGTTTGCAACGCGATGGATATGCGTGGTTGTGGAAGAGAGGAATACGGGCAATAGGCCTATCGCTCTTGTTAGCAGTGATGGGTAGATACAATAACGATGACTAGAAGCCAGGAAACAAGTCGATCATACTAGCCCACTTGAGTGAACATGAAGGGTTACAATAGGGGTAGTGACAGGCAAATGCTCTACCCACATTGTTCATAGCGCAGATTTATGGCCTGAAACAGAGAACAGACGAGCCTATAATGATCAGCATACTTGGGAGCATGGGCATCAAGCCTACCGACATTCCAAAAGTACAATTGCATGTTCAAGACGAACCAGAGACCAAGCACCAACCCTTCGGGCCCACAGGCAAGAACGAGGGTGCAATGTGACAATGAACGATGCAGAGAAGCGCAGGCATCGAGCCTATCAAAGCCATCAGGATGTAGGCGAACAGCCATGAAAGCGAACAATGCAATGGGTATTCGGCGTGCCACAAACCAATCAAAAGAACCTCCACCATATAAGTACAATCATCAGCACCCCCACACCCACAAATGGTCCATACTGTTTGAGCAGCAACTCCCAATTAATTCTGACCGCCGCCCTCTTATACTTCCTACTGTCTTCCCTTAGCCTTCCTGACATCTCTCCCATCTTCTCCAGGCTATCCCCTCTATATAGCAGATCCTCAATGTTCTTCGTCATGACCTTCGTCACATCCCTCAGCTCATCGTTCAGCTTATCCAAATTCTGACTCGCTCGACTATCTTGGTAGGTCTTCTTTGTGCGCTGCATGAAGGTGTCGAATTCGACAAAAGCGTAGGGGCGGCAGGTAGGGGAGAGATATTGGGAGGAGGAGTAGGTGGTTGTGAACTCGGTGGCTAGGTCTGAGAGGTAGGTGAAGGCGAGCTTGCGGGGGTAAGAATGGTCGCAGATGGTTAGGAAGCAGAGTTGGTCTTGTATCATGTAACTGAAGGATCCCCAAGAGATCAGTAACTGACTCTGCCCAACAGGGAAGCAAAGGGTGCAGCCAGACATACTGAAGAGTGTATTTGCCAGCTTCTATGCTAGCCTGAGGTTCAGAGTTACGGTTAAGCCGCCGTATGATCATTTTGGCGTTGGCCTTGGGATCCGCGAGCTCTGCTTCCGCTTGCTCGTCATCGACGGTAGCTGCGAGTAGGAGGCCATCGATCCTGGCTATCTGTGTTGATTTGACCATTCTGCTTTGTTGCGAGAGTCGCGAGCTCCTTCGAACATTTGCGGGAAGAGATGATTGCCCTTGAGAGGCACTGAGCCCTGCACTACTTCAATGAAATTGGACAAGAACAGCTGTCGCCAGTGTCAATTTAGCAATCGCTGCATGCGGTGACTCTTGGGATTGCTCAGTGCTGCCAGCTGGATTCCGGGGGAGCTTCTGCGGCTGCTGGCTGCCCGGCGCTTGAAGATTAGCCGCGATAGGAACAGCAATCAGCCTGACAAGCCTCATTTACTTTTAACACATCCAAGACTTGTGCCCAAGATGTGACACGTCGTGCTTAAGCGCTCTCGAAGCCATTACCTTTCTCTGGTGTTTAGTTCCCTCCGTCATCGTCAGGATGGCTCCTCGGAAACGCAAGGCGGACGCTGCAATGCCAGCAGAGCCCTCAGATGAATCACCTCACAAGCGGGCAAGATCTGAGAGTATCGCTGACATAGTAAACATGCAGAATGAGATTCCTCATTCCTCCAATGACGCTCCAGATAGCCGTACTGAGCATTCAACGCCCATTGCCAAACCCTGGAGTCAACCACGGCCAGCAAGTGGTAAAGAAAACCAGGCTGCGCCTCCACCTGATCTACCCATGACATGGGATCAAGCAAGTGCTGCGGATAAGATGTTAGTAGATATGAAGGATACCCCAAAGATCTCGTGGACTAGGATTGAGCGATGCTGGGAAAGGTCGACGGGTGAAAAGCCTGCGAATGGCATGTTGCGGGATCGATACAGACACCTGAAGGACATCATGGCAGAATCAAATGGCGTACCTGAAGAGAAGGAGGAAGTCAAATCTGTCGAGGAACCCTTTGAGACTTCACAGAAGAATTCCACGCCTCCAACTAATGTCGGATCTCCAAGCCCTGTAGTCGACGGACCTTCAGACGAGTCGTCACGATCTACCGTGACGAAGCCTTCCGAATACGCAAAATCAGCTCCTGTCCGTGAGGTTACCCCCGAACAAGACCTTCCGCAGTCATGGGAACAAGCAAATGCTGGAGACCAGCTGATCGTGAGGATGAAAACAAGTAGAAAGGCTTGGATCAGGATCGAGGAAGAATGGCAACAGTTGACGGGCGAAAAACCTGCGGAAGGTTTACTGCGAGACCGATATAGACGTATCAAGGATCTCGTCATTCCCCCAAAGACCGACGGCGTCAACACGCACGCAGACCCAGTCGAAGTCAGTACTTCTGGCGGAGCCTCTGATCAAGCTATCTCTCGGCGCGCGGAAACTATTCTCAATTCACCAAGGAAGCAGGAGGCAACAACCAAACCCTCAGATGAATTTTCAAATGAAGCCTCAGATGAATCTTCTCGTGAAGTTTCCAAGCGATCCATAGATATGGCACGTCGAAAAACTCGTGGTGCAGTGGAAGAGCAGACAAGAGCTAGTGCTCCTGATACACTGTCAGATGGACCTATTGCGAAACCTACGAGACTTGCAGCTGCAGAACCCAGCGATGAAAGAGTGGAGGCTAGATCTTCACTTGAGTCAGATGAGATCTCTAAACCCTCGTTAGCGGTGGCCAAGTCTACGAAAAGACCACGTAGAAGGCCTCCCGCTGCCGCAGCTTCAGGAGCTCAGAGTACAGCGGAGACTGCTGATGAGATGTTAGTAGAGATGAGAGAGAGCGGATACAACTGGGTCGACATCAGCAAAGCATGGACAGAGCGAACAGGCCTGACGCACGCTCCAGAAACATTACGAAAACGTTACGCTAGCATCAAAAATGGTACTGCTTCAAAGCTACTCTCTATAACCTCGACCTCGAGCAAACGGAAGGGGAAAGCCGCCTCTCCGGAGCAAGGCTCATATGAGCGGTCTACAAAACGCAGCAGGACGAAGATTGAAACTCCAGGTGTTGCTGAGACTCCTATCAAACGCAATATAGATCGTGGAAAGCGTAAGAGTTCAGTCAAGTACACAGATTCAACGACGGATGAGGACGAGCTTTATGCTGCACCTACCGAGCCTACTGCCACCGCTCCCACTCCCACCAGACGCAGAGCTGGTCGTGCTGCGAAAGTAGATAGAAGCGATCCAGAATGGCTAGTGACCAACGAGAAGTCGCCGCTTGCCCAACAAGACCTGCACGCAGAGTTCTCTAACCCTAAGACATACGAGAACTTCACCGAGTCAGACTGGGAGGACCTCCGCGAAACACTTCCTTCCAATGTCCCCGTCAATCCTGACGGCTATTCCATCCCCATGGAGTTTTTCAAATACGACCCTGACTTTCGACGCGGGATTCGTGAATTCCAGGAGGACCTCGGATCCGGGCGTTTGGATCCCAAATGGCAAGCCGATGCGGCTCAGGCGATGGAGGCGAGGGCTCGGGGGGATTTTGACGCGTACAAAGAAGAGCAGTTTGAGGCGTTCTGGGGGCAGAAGCAGAAGCTGAACCATGATGCTCTTGCTGGGGAAAGCACGAAGATCAAATTAGACTTGTTAATACAAAACGGACTCTTCAAGGTCGGAGATTACTTTAGTTATTCGAGGGTAGTTGGTCGTGGGAAGAGCGGGGTGCTCATAGAGAAGGAGTGCAAGGTGAGCCAGGTCCTTGGTTTGTGTCTAGTATCTTCGCTAACATTCTGAAGATTGTCAGACTTGACGATAATGCACTAACAGTTGCCATCCCTCCTGGGCAACGGAAGTATTCTCATCATATGTTTGAATCAGTAACTTCAAGAAACACAAAGGCCGAAGCTAAAGCAGCAACGGCAGGTGGCGAGGAAGAGCCACTAACGAATTTGGATGGCGAGCCAGATACTGCTCAGTTTATAGCCGGCACCGAGGCCAATGGCGTGCAAGCATCAGAAGCAGACGGAAATCGCGACGGAGCCTTGACAGTTGAGGAGGCACCTGAAAATGGCAACCTCCTGAGCAGCGGTAAGGCTCAAGAATCCAATCTCAGACTAGATAATCAGATAGACGAGGTCAATCCTGCGGAAGCTATGAACACGGAAAGCACGGAAATGGAAGCAAACAGGAAGCCGCCAGATAATGAAACTCGGGAACCGTTGGCATTAGACGAGAAAAAGCCAAACGGGGCGTTGGTCCAAATCAACGGCGGTCAATGCTTGACCCTTCCCCTCCAAGAAGATGACATCCTTCACAGCATCTCAAATCTCTCGCAGCTCGAGCACAAGATTGTCGACATCGACGGCCGTTTTAACTCAAAGGACATAGGGATTCAAAACACCTGGAAAAACTTCCGTGGCATCCGCAACAATCAAGATCTAGGAAGTCTATTTGAGATGAGGGAGGACTTCTTCGTATACAAGCATCCTCGGATCGTGAAGGAGGGGAAGAGAAAGAGGTAGTGGAGGCGGTCGTTTGGAAGGGTTGGGCATGATGAGTATGACGTTCCGAGACATTGCTAGGCGTTTAAAAAATACCCCTGCATAGCAAGCGAGCATGACACTTTTCGAAAGTGTTCCCAGGAAGAATACACCACAAAGCAGACTTTTACAGCAAAAGCTGGTAGCTAGCAAAGAAAATAAAAATCCACTGCAGCACCTATCAAGTTTACCCCAACTTTCACACCACTGCCCCATTCATCTACCTACTCCGCCCGGTCTCTCGAGTGTGACCATCCCAATCCCCACGCTCCCAAGCTGATCATCCCTCAGCAAAAACCTGCCCTCCCATACAAATACAACCACAGACCCCACAGCACATTCATCACGATGCCATACGTCAGATAATGGTACCCCTAGGTGGGGTGGGGATGGAAGTGGTGAACGCCGAAGAAGGCAGCCCGGGTAGCGAGCGTCGGATTCGTAGTCGTCATCGTCGCCGCCAGCATGTTTAGACCCGATGGATTGGTTGTATTAGCTGGCTTTCACGGGGGGAGGAGGGGGGTTTAATTACCTCGAGTATTCCATTGTAGGCCGGGCGGGGCGGGGGCGTGGTGGAAAAACGTCCCGGTTTAGGGGTATGTTTGGGGAAGGAAAAAGTGTGAGATGGTGTACTCGTACTCGTACGCAGCACAGGAAGTTTCATGCTCTGTGTCGTGGCTTTCGGATGGGATGGAAGAGGACAGGGTTTGCTGGGTAAGGGGGATTGTGCGGATGGGGTTGGGGGGGTAGATGCGGAGGGGTAGGGTAGGTGTTTGGGAGGGGGTGTAGAGAATTTAGGTACTTGTTCTGGGTTTAGTAGCTGGAAAGAAGAGTGGGAATGAGAATGGATAAGTGTATGGTGGTAGACGTAACACTTAGAGTTAGAGGTATTCAACTTGAGATATGTTTGACTGCACTTATCCCAGTCTTCTTGGACAAACCAGCTAGAGCAATTGAAACAGTATCTCAACTCGGGTTGCAGTCGCTCGAGCTTACATGCCTGCTCATAAACTTCCCCACCCCCCTCCCCAAAACTGTTCAGACTGCAAAATTCGGTATCGTCTTTGATCCCCAAATCCGTGCGGCGATATCAGCAAGAGTGGTAGTAGGTGGATGAACAATCAGAAAGGTCATTATACATAGAGGAATGGACACTGCAAAGTAAAGCCCAAAAAGTTTCCCTCCCGGAGCGATGTTATCGTTCATACTGAAAAGACCCGATACAAAGGTCAAGGGTATAAAACTCAGAGCCAGGTAGCTTAAGCGTGAAATGTTAATAGTCTCCGTGAGCGAGCGTCTGGAATCGATGGCCTGAATTAGTGAGGTAGCAATGGAGATCAGACTCCCCAAACGATTACTGTATGCGTCAATGCTGGAACCAATGTACTTGTAGTCTTCCGTTAGCAGGGCGCTGCATTCCTTGTCTTCCTCATTTGTCACGCGATGTCTGAGAAAGTCGATGACGTATCGGATCTTGTGGGCTGTAGCCATGCAGCGACGGGTCCATTGTTGAAGAGCATATATGTCGGCATTGAGTAATGTGATCTGTCCCATTGCAGGTTGAGCGTTACCGGGGGAATACTCATATTGCTTGATGCTGTGAAACATCAACTCCAGATATGTCATCCACTCCGCAGCGATCATCTTTAACGGGTAGTATGATAAGGAGAGCAAGGATGGACAGGTCACGTCGAATCTCTCGGGCTGTTTGATACCCCAGTAAAAGATGAAGGATTCTAATGGGGACGAGCGTGGTGGGCTAGTGTCAGGATCGAGGTTGTCGGACAATGAGGAACCGCAAAGAAAATCCTCGAATCCGCCTTGAAAGAGCCGCGTTTGAAGTGTCAGGGTCCTTGGACTCTGATTTTCCGAACCTTTCAACACGTACGAATTGCTTATGGGAGGGTCGACAAGGATCAGTCCTATGCATCTATAAGTTTCTATGTTTATAGAATCTCTATTTTCCATATGAAGTCTTATACCTAGCCAAAGCCCATCTCTCCCCTGGGTTTTCGAGATGGAACAGCAATGTCGTACGAGTCCGATATTTGTTCCTTTGAGCCGTGGTAGTATCTTCACTTTTCGTGGCACGTTCATATCCCGATGCAATACTTGACTAGACTCGAGCTCCTCGAATTCAACCACACGGTGATAGTGAAGATTCAGAAAGTTTTGAGATCTCGTTGTCGATGGTAAGGCGACGGTCGAGGGTCTTGTCGTTGCTATGTCGATTTGAAAGGTATCAATATGGGACGCGAAGAATAAGGGGTCGATGTTCAATAATGCGCCGAGAGTCTCGAGGACGTGACTGGACGAATCCTCGACGATCAGAATTCGGCCACAGATATCGTCGTTTTCTTTGGCGGTGCGACGTAATAATGCTACAAGGCTGTCAAGGTCAAGGTTTCGACGACTTGGCGCACGGGAAGCTGATGAGAATTCTAGAGAGGTAATGTGACAAGGATGCTGGCTGGCGGTGTCATCGTGAAGGAACTTGGACAGATTTTTTAGACATGGATTCCATTGGGTTCGTGCTTGGACATATGACTTGTATGACGGATTTTGGTCATCGTTGCGGGTTTGATTCATACCAAGAGTCGAGGGGGACGATGCAACCATTGTATTCCTGGTTTCTGGGAAGGTGCTCTAAGATTCAATGAGTTTCAAGTGCGAGACTATGTGAGATACTCTAGGATTAATTAGGAACTTATCTACTACTTCTATACTGCCTCACGGTCAATAGCCTCACTGCACCGCCACCACCGCCATTTTTGCGTAGCGTTTCTGTACCAGCATCTAATTGTGCAGGCGCAGTACTCACCAATCACCATACGCCCACTCCTAGGGCAGAAAAAAAACCGCACTGAAGGCTCGCGACATTGCTCAGACGCGTTCTCGACCAAGCAAGGCTTGATCACGAAACACTTGGTTACTGAGTCACTCTACTCGACTCGTTGTAGAACTCTTCGGCCAAAGGTATAAAAGTGCGCATTGGACCACTAAAAAATTGTTCGTTCGGAGTCAAAGTTTCAAGCTCAGCGTAACTACATTTTCAGCCCCTCAAATCCTAGTTGGGGCTCAGGAGGGAGGAGTACTGTTAGTGGTGTAGGAGGGTTGCAAACCGGTACGTAGAGTACACCGTCCACTTTGCCCCGCCTTTCGTCTGCCCTGCTGACCTGCAATAGAAGAACATCTGATACGCCAGGTCTTCATGCATCTTCATGCATTCTTGCGCTAAAGCGTCATCTTGCAGATTTTGACCGGCAAGGCTAATCTCAGGGCTTTTTGAAATTTGCTGGCTTCGCTTTCTCCCTCCTTACCCATCTTCAAGCTATTTCCTATTCATCAGCCTTCACGCTTACTCGTCGCTGCCAGGGCTGCTATAGATGATTCTCTCGTATCATCGGGAGTGCCGCTGCCAATAAGCCCAATGGGAGCCATCTCTGACTTTCTCGCGGCTTTCACTCGTGACTACGAAAAATATCGGGCAATAGAGAGAGAACTCGAGGCACTTTGTAGCAAAGCACTACGACCTGACATAGAGTTTCTATGGCAGTCTCGAGTGAAGGCAGCCGAGTCGCTGGAGAAAAAATTGAGGGGTCGCGTCAAGGACTATAAGAACGAATCCGAGAACGTCGCTGATGTCAAGGATTTGGTAGCTGGAAGGATCATCTTGGCACGATGGCACGATTTCCAACGCGTTGAGGAGATCGTGAAGCGGAACTTCACCTACAAAAGTGAAACCCAACATCCAAAACAAGTAGACAATGCAGTCAACTTCAAGGCACGTTTTCGCGGTTATGATGGACTCCATTTCTATGTGATGCGGCAAGGCTCCACAGATGAGAAAGCCTGTAACCCCGTCATTGAAATCCAAGTCATGTCCGCTTTCATGTGGGCATTCTCGACGTTGCAACATGATATCGAATACAAGAAATTGCACGGAGAGCCCGACGACGATCAGCGTTTGTGTCTAGAATCGCTGAAAGGCGCTGCGAATCTAGGAGAGATATTTCTCCAGATGTATGAGAAGCGATTTTTCCCCGTCGCCAAGCTCTCCACCCAACAGAGTGTCATCAAGCCAGACTTGCAGAGTTCAATACAAAGCATCATGGCTGACGTGGCGTTTGATGAAAAGGACAGTCAGTGCCTACGTGATTTACGGCTGACAGATCCTCGACATGACAAAGAGAGGATCGAAGCAAGCAAAGACCGTCTACTGGATGGCTCCTGTTCTTGGGTCTTGGAAGACCCAGCCTTTGTAAATTGGTGGACTCGTGACAACTCCCGGTTGCTTTGGATACATGGTGATCCAGGAAAGGGAAAAACCATGATGATGATAGCACTCATCTCTGAGGTGTCAAAAATGCTGAATGATCGGCCTGAATCCAATGTGCTGGCGTATTTCTTTTGCCAGAACACCAGTCATGATCTCAACACCACGGTTTCAGTCCTTAGAGGATTGATCTATCTCCTTGTCGATCAAGAGAAAAAGCTTGTCCGTCATATACGGAGACATTATGATGGCGTGGGGAGACAGTTGTTTGAAGGTCCAAATGCAACGTATGCTTTGCGGGGAATTCTGTCAGATATATTGAAGGACGAGAGCCTTGGAAATGTCTTCTTCATGATAGATGCTCTTGACGAATGCGATGCTAAGATACATGAGCTCTTGGACTGGATCATTCACGAGGAGCCCGGAATATTGCCTAAAATTAAATGGCTCACGATAAGCCGCAATGAACCTGCTTTCACAGAGCAGCTTGGGCGCGATCGTCAACTGCACACCAGTCTTGAGCTAAATTCACTGCATGTAGGTTCTGCTGTCACCAGCTTTATAGACTACAAAGTGAGAAGATTAGCCGATCTGAAGTCATACGATAGTGAGCTGCAGGCCTTTGTTCAAAAGTCTCTCAACAAAAAGGCAGAAGATACTTTCCTCTGGGTCGCTTTGGTCTGCAAGGAGCTGAGCAAGGTATGGCGGCAGCGGCCGCAGAAAGTAAGGTCTTTGCTTGAAAAGATCCCCGCAGGATTGATCCCTCTCTACGAAAGGATGCTGGATCAGGTCCTTCACCAGGAAGACAAGAATGACATTGAGCTCTCTCGACGCATCCTGTGCTCGGTTACGCTCGCGAAGAGGCCGTTACGTTTTGAAGAGATCGCCGTCTTTGCTAATATCTCAGATGATGAGGGAGATGTAGAGGAGTTAGTAGGACTTTGCGGCTCTTTCCTCACAGTCCGAGAACAGACAGTATACTTGGTTCATCAATCAACAAAAGACTACCTGAGTGATGGAAAAGAAAGGATATCTTCCTCTTGGGTCAGGAATATGAACACGCTAATACAGCCAGTCTCTGTTTAGAGAAAATGTCGACCATACTGAGGAAAGATATCTGTAACTTGCAAGCGCCAGGATTTTCTCTCAGTGACGTCGAACAAAGCAGCATAAGAGCTCATATTCCGTTCTACGCTCAATATGCATGTCTATACTGGGCTGATCACCTTCAACAAGCTGGCTCGACTAAGCAAGAGACTCTTACTTTGCGTGAAGATTGCCAGGTCCTTCAGTTTTTCAAAACCCACTTCCTTCATTGGCTTGAGGCGCTTAGTCTGATGGGCAAGCTTTCTGAGGCTGTACTTGGGATCAAATCACTATGCTCTATACATAGGGTAAACCTTTCCCAAAAGATTCCACGTATATCACTTGCTGATCTTATCAATTACTAGTCCCGAATGAGCAACGGTTTGACATCCTTTGTGAAAGATGCAAGACGATTTATCCTACAGTTTAGGTTTGTTATAGAGACGGCACCTCTTCAGGTCTATATCTCTGCCCTCGTGTTCAGCCCAAAGGCTAGCATTATCAAATGTCTGTTTTCTTACGAATTGCCTCCTTGGATTGAGAGATTACCGAGTGTTGAAGAGGCTTGGCCTGCTTCGTTGCAAACGCTGGGCAATGGAGATACGGTCGATCAGGTGATCTTCTCCCCAGACGGCCAGCTTCTGGCCTGTGCTTCCTATGGGGACTATAAAATTAGAATTTGGGACATAACGACCGGAGCCTTAAGAGGCACTCTCAAAGACTACTCTTCTTGGCCCATTGCCATGTTATTCCTCTCTGACGGCCAGCTTCTGACCTCTCCATCTTACCGTCATATTTCAAGATTTGGGATCCAATTACGGGGGTCTCACGAGACATACTTGAAGGTCGGCTATATGAAACTGAAATGACTTTCTCTCCCGACGGCCGTTTCTTGGCATCTGCATCAAAAGACAAAGATATCAGACTCTGGGACCCACTCAGAGGGACCGTGCGAGGCGTTCTGGGAGGTCATTTAGATTTGGTCTCGGTGATGGCGTTTTCTCCTCCTCACGGCCAGCTTCTAGCATCCGGCTCGAGAGATAGGACTGTTCGACTCTGGGACTCATCCACAGGGGCATCGCGAGGTACGCTCGAAGGTCATTTAGGCTCAATTGAGGCAGTAAGCTTCTCCCCACCTGACGGTCGTCTATTGGCCTCTGTATCAAAAGATGATTGTGTTATCAGACTATGGGACACATCCATGGGGGTCTTAAAATGCACGCTTAAAGGTCATTCTAGTTCCATCCATTCAATACTTTTCTCCCCCAACGGACAGCTTCTAGTCTCTACATCTGATGATCGGACTACTAGACTCTGGGATTCAGCTACAGGGGTCGCTGAAAGAATAATCACAGGAGCTTCTAAAGGCTTAACAGTGTTAGTCTTCTCCCCCGACGGCCGGCTGCTGGCCTTGGGGGGGGGTGATAACACCATTCAACTACGGGATTCAGTTACAGGGGTCTTGCACGGTACACTCAAGGGTCATCTGGAGTTGGTTCGGACAATGACATTCTCCCCCAATAGTCATTTCCTGGCCTCGGGATCTAAGGATGGTACCGTTCGACTGTGGGGCCTAGATACAGACGCCTTTAGAGATGAACTCGAAGGTCATTCTGGTATGATTCACTTGATGGTCTTCTCCCCCTGCGGCCATGTTCTTGCTTCGGGATCCTACGACAAGACTGTTAGACTGTGGGACTCAGCCACACGAACCTCCCGATACGTCCTCGGAGGTCATTCAACTGTTAGTGCGATAGCTTTCTCCCCGAACGGTCAGCTTCTGGCCTCAGCATATATGAATGGTACTATCAAAGTTTGGGATTCAGCCACAGGAGCCTGTCAAGGTACATTTCAAGAAGGCAATTTTCCGGTCCGCGCGCTCGCTTGGACCCATAGCGGGCAAATTTTGGCCACAGGATCTTGCGATACTATTATGCTTTGGGATCTAGATACAGGGGACCCTCGAGGCAGGATCGAGTATCCCAAAAGATATCGGATCTATAATACCTCCGGAAATTGGATAGAGTCACTAGCCTTTTCTACAGATGGTCAGACTTTAGCCTCTGCATCTCAGGATTGGACTATTAGACTTTGGGATGTAACCACATTGGCTACTCGAAGTATGTTTACACGTGGTCCGAGTTCGGTGATCGCAATGAACCTTTCTCCCGACTGTCAACTTCTAGCCTTGGCGTGTCCTGGGGGCACTGTCGAGGTTTGGGACATTCAAAGGGAGATTGCAACTTACTGGCACGGACTCTATCGCGGCGGAAATATCTCCTTTAATCATGATGGGTCCCAACTAGAAGTAAGCGGCTGGCTCGTTCAGATCTCATCGTCGTTACATGACTCTACATACGAACAGGTCTTGACGACTGCATCATACGATATGCACGCCGAGAAGGAGTGGGTGACTTATAATGGTTGCAATGTTCTATGGCTTCCACATAATCGTCGACCACACAAGTATGCTGTCCAGAACAACACACTAGTTTTAGGAAGCGGGTCTGGTCGAGTGAGTTTCTTTGAATTCAGTAGCACAGTTGCTCCACCTTGTACCTAGCCTTCCGAATCACTAGCTCTTTCAGGCTACCCAAAACAGATTCACCTGCGCACAAACAAGCTGCGTCAATGGACCTAACGTTTCGCGTGCCGCAAGATCGATTAGCGAGTAGCCACACAAGACGAAGCTGACTAGCTCACCACCAAAAGAACCTACGAACCCACACGAAGAATAGAATGACGAGCCAGCTGCAGTAACTAACTTGGCCAGCTGAGCAGTTCGGCGCATGGAAAGACTCCTCGAGACGAATGATCAAGCTGACCGCGTTGCGCATATCACTAAAAAGAAGTCCGCCATTCACCCCGCAACAGCCTTTTCCTCGATTCCTCCCCGGACCATAACTACCAATATCACCTTTCCGCTAATCCCTTGCACATTCCGAAACAGAACCCAGCTCAATCTGAGCGCAGGTCCGAAGGAGCAGACAGCCGTATAATTGTACAAATACCTGCCTCACGCTCCATCTCCGTCATCACATATCGCTGGGGCACGGGTAGGTATATCCAGCATCTCGTCGAATCGGGCTCGGGCGGGCTGGACGAAAGACTCGAGATCTGAAGTAGCCCTTTTTCACAGGATATATTGCGAAGAAGGGCAGGCCAGAACCTTACCTCATCACTCGTGCACTTCCATGCAATTAGCATTGGTGGACCCTGGGTAACGTCTAATGGCTCTTCCGGGATTGGCGAGGGAACTTGGGTTCGGGGGCTTGCAATGATGAAGTATGAGGAGGAAGATATTCAATCGATGCATAGGGCTGGGGTAAATGAATGTAGTGTTATTGGCTAAATTCTTGTGGAAAAAAGGCGCATGGAAGAAGCGCTATAGTACAGGCCATTCTTGATGTTTGTTACACCCGATGAAGTATCTTGCATTTCGAAACCTCCACCAGTTGCGTCTCCGAGTAGGGAGAGTTCTATTCGTCGCTTTCCAGGTGGATGGGGGCACGAATTACATTGCAGGATAGGTCTTGAGGGTAGGATTTGCTAGATTCATATCACTATCGACAAGATGGCGAAGTCAACTTCTAACGTGGCCTATGCACTTGAGCGTGATTGAAGCGCCATCATCTACAACTGAAACCCGTGTACTACGTTGCGCTTGGTTCACCTTGATAGATTCCATAGAACGTACCGGCTAAATATGTCAACTGGGCTGGGCTGCTTCCCACAGCCACTTGTCTCCCACCAGCAACAAACGACCATGACACTCTCACCAATACTCTTTGCTTGTATAACACATATTGATCAAGGGTAGCGAATAAATAGAGATAAGCCAAAAGCTCCAAATCTTGAACGTAGTTCTGTCTCCATTAAAGAACTCGGCGGATTGTAAAAGGTAAAAGCGGCCTTGAGCACAGACAGATTATATTAAGAATACCGAATCGCCAGAATGGCAGTACTAGCTGTTCTCGCAGCCAATATCCTGGTTAGTCACGCAAATCCTGTATCTGAATCGTGATATATACTATGCTACCAACAACAGCGAGCCACAGGGGAGTCATGAGCGTATATGTATATTAGGGTACTGTTGCGATGATGTCGATTGCTGCGTACATGTACTGAACGACGCCATATGCGTTGATCAGGTTGCGAGAGATAGAATCATGAGCTCCGCCTCCCTTAATATACTAGAAGTTCAAAGCCGTCAGTAAAGGATATTGAGAACAACTTCCCGTACAGGTGAAATGAAAGCCAACCACCGCAGTAGGGTTTAGGCCCGTGTGATCGTGAGAAGGCCCGGGGGAAGAAGCCGCCAGGATTTATTGACACGATCCTCTTGGATGTATTCGACTTTTCTATCTTTGACTTTTCTATGATAGTTGATGCACAAAGGTAGTAGGTTAATCCACTTCCAGAGAGAAAGCAACATCAATCTTCCAACAAGGTACGGAGGAGTGACAACTTTGAACATGAGGACTGGGGCGGACGGTGCGTTGAAGATGGCAAAAGTCGCACTGGAGATCATGATTGACTTGATAACACTGGCCGTAACGGAGCCATCGGCACATCCCACATTCGTCCCCCTCCTTAGGCCTAGCCGCATCAGGCTAACACCACCTCCGTCCATCTCATTGTGACGCGGGTCACTTGTGTTGGAATTTGGCCCCCAATGTTGATATTAGTGTTGGTGTTGGTGTTGGTGTTGGTGTGGGGGCTAGGATTCCCAGCCTTCTCGCGGGTAACCCCTATTTTTGTATGTTAAAATGTCCTGCTCCAGGGGAGCCTTTGGAGAAGTAATCAATTTTTCTTTAACATCTTTAATAACTTGGACATCTTGAAACTGGGCGTCCAAGGCGGGCGTGGATAGAGAGGCACAGAGGGGCCAATTCAGCATGTTATTGTTCCTCTTGGTTAAGTTTGGATATAAAAGATATGCTCGAGACGGACACTAGTGGTTTTCTCTTCATTGATTTACTCACTGTAACACTACACGTTCTTTCCATCTTTCTCGGCTATTCCCTTTTCCGGTCAGACTTCATTGCAATTTACGTCTACAATGTATCTCTTTTCGTTCCTTTGTCTTTTCGCTCTTACAAGTGTTACACATTGCTCGCACCCTCCTCATGCTCTGACCCATCTCAAGTCTCCCAAGTTGGACTTGCGGTGTCTCAACTCCACCTCAAATCTCACCGCGATTAACGCTACTATTGTGCAGCCCCAGTACTCAGACGCCCACTCCTAGGGCAGAGAATAGACTACATCAAAGGCTCGTAATATCCTTCAAACTCGTTTTCGATCATCCTTTATAATCCGACAATACAAGACTTAATTACGAAGAAATTGATTTCTGAGTTACTCTTCAGCTAAAGGTATAAGTGCGCATTGGAGCATTGGAGAATTGTTCGGATCCAGCCTTTCCAGCTCAGTGTAAGAAATTTTCAGTCCCTAACTCCTCACTGGGGTCATGAGGGAGGGGTACTTCAGTGGTGTGGGAGGGAGGGTTACAAGCCACGTAGAGTGCGCCGCTCGCTTTCGGCCCTAATCTCCAATAGAAAAGCTCATCTGATACGCTAGTTCTTCATGCATCTTCAGCCTTCTTGCGCCAAAGCGTCACCTTGCACATCCCGACTGGCAAGGCTGGTCTCAGGGCTTTCCCTGACTATGGCTGATCAATTAGTGGGTGTCATATATTGCCCGTAGCCCTGTCGCTTACAGCCTTGTTTAGAGGTCTCTTTAATTGAATCCTTCCCCTGCGCGATAACGTATCGCGAAGTTTGATGTTAGTCTGTATGATTACTGAAAAGGCATCCTTGACAGTGTTCTTCTGTGCTTCAGATTCAAACAGTTCTTCTGAACCTCCAATCTTTTTGCGATATCCTCAATATTAGCCTTGGCTGGGTCTTAGCTTTAAAAGGAATCCGAGGGTCCATGTTGACGATGGCTCCACTAGAGCTTCAACCTCATTCTTGTGCATATTGTCAGAACATTGTGGTAAACCTCAATGGTTCGGAAGGACGTCGAGATGACCGTGATATGGCCACGAGAGGCGTTCTATTCGATTGCAGACGCGTTTGAAACGCGTGTGGCCTTGCAGCTTGATTGGTTCAGGCATCAACCTTATGAGACGGTGATAATCGTTTAAAACAGGCTCAGAAGTGTGGGCAATGCCAAATAAGAAGATTGGATTGCTGATCGAGAAAAGGAGAGATAGACCTGCTCACACCTTCGGTGAACTCGAGCTCACTATAGGATTGCGATATAGGCTCTGATGCAAAATCTCAGGGCTTCTCCGAAATTGCTGGCTTCGCTTTCCCCCTCCTGACCCATCTTCAAGCTATTTCCTATTCCCTCAGCCTTCGCGCTTACTTGTTGCTGCTATGGCTGCTATAGATGAAATTCTTCTCGTATTATGGTGATTGCCACTGCTAACAAGCCCAATGGGAGTGATCTTTGAGTCCATGAAGCTGACAAGCTTACCACTAACAGAACCCAGAGGCCGACTCTCCTGACCCAGCAGCCCAGGCGCCTTCGCAACAGCGACCTTGAGCTCCAACACCGCCAAGGCTAGGTCTAGAAGCAAGCCAAGATTCGCGCTGGGTCGCGCACCCCAGCGCAGCATGTTGTGCGCCAGCCCGGCACTCTCGGCGCCCTGGCCTTGGCTGGCCGTCAAAAAGAAATCGTCCTGCAAACACGAGGGCTTGGCACTGATGGCCCAGCCGGCGCGATACAGCAGCTCCAGGCCGATGTCGACTAAGCCAGGGCATGAGAGCCGCCTCATCTCGTCCATACCTGCCACGATGCTGTTTTCGATGGCGAAGCCGGTTTAAGCGCGTAGGAGACGCAAGATGCTGGCGTAGAGTGGGGATGCGGTCCGAGAGGGTGTGTTAATGGTGTTTCCATCCATTCCCAGGACAGATAATTCACAGCCAGGATGAGAAATGCGACCGTCTTTCCCACCCACTTGACTTCTTGAATAAGCCCCCTCTGTACAGTTACGGCGGGGGTGCGGCTACTCTAGCAGGCTAATGTGCGCGAACCAGAGGGCTATTACGTCTGATAGTTGAGCGTAGGACGGTGGAGTCAGGGGCTGTTGTTTTATCTGGAGCTCTGAGTCAGAGACAGACTCCTGCGATCCGGCCGTGAGGCTCCCTATGGCTATCTTGTCCGTACCGCAAGGCCTCACTAACGGATGGTGACGAGCCGGGTCTTGGAGCTCACCCACCGCCTTCTTGGAATTCAATAGCTTCTGCAAGTGAAGCCCCATTTCAGCCAATCGTTATTCCCAGGTTCCACAGAGTCGATCCACGCGGTTAGAGCAACGACCTCGTCGTGTGTGAAAGCGCCAAACATGCGTCCTTCCCACGACAGCTCCCGCACAAGCAGGCTTTTGTTGCTCGCCCTGGTTTAGATCCACGGCTTGGCCTGGCTCAGTGCCTTCAGGAGTTCAAGGTGTTGCCGCGGGTGCGGCTGCGTCCCCATGCTCGGAGCCAGCCACTTGGCCAGGGCTTGACCCCTGATACGCACCTGGCTTTGGCAGTGGAAATGGTGTGAGGCCGACGCCTTGGCTTTGAAGATGCCCATCACGCGGACGTTGAGGGGGTCAAGTGGTGTGCTGGGGGCCGCGCAGTCTGAACTCGTGACCGCAGAGCTTGAGCTTTCTCGTTCGTGAGAATGAGAAATTCCCAGACCCTGAGAAAAAGTATACCCCACCTGGACTTGCTTCCATGCCTGCTCCAGAGCTGCTCCACCCTCAGTCGCTCGCACCATATCAAGGTAGCGAGTGACGGTTTGCATAGCCATGGCCACGTGTCCGAAATCGGAATTGTCGATAGCAATATGGATGAGGAAATAGTAAGGATTGATGCCGAGGGCCTTGAGCTCATGAGCCGCTCGCATGCTGTCCAGGATGATGAGCTCGTAGTGCATGTTGAAGCCGAGGATTTCGGGCAGGATCTCGGGGAGGATCTCCGGGGAGGGACTCGTTTGGGAACAATGAGATCAGAAGCTGGCCTACGTCAGCTTCCCAAGCACCGTGACTGTTCACACCATCCCAGAGACACAGTTCGTGGTGCTTGGAGAGATCGCCATCGCCGAGCTCTTCCGACAGGATCTGCCAGGCAGCTTTGGTGACGCTTCGAAGGGCAAAGGGAGAGGTGATCTTGTGTGGGTGGGCGAGCCAGGCACCGTCGACAAACTTGACAGGGGCCTGTTGGACCAGCCATACCTTAATGCTTCTGCTGTTGCGAACAGCTCAAGGTCTTGTCCTTGCTTCCTTCGCTCCAGATGATCCCCCCACTCCGTCAGGAGTTTATCATGCTCGTCCTCGAGAAAGGTCCAGACCCTATTTGCATCGTAATGCTCGATAGCGAGAAGACTTCCTCGAGGCTGTTTGAGGGCGACTGAAATGCCCCGCGAGAACATAGCCAGGAGTTCTTCTCGGGCTGGTTCGAGCACAGCTGGGTGGTCTTCGAGATATTCAAGCTGGAGGAAATTGTTCCGGTACCACTGCATTGGTTTAGAAGCTGTAGCATATGACCTCAAATTCTTCGCATAATGGGACGTGGCAGCTTGGATACTGCTGGTGGACGTATTAAAATCTCTTTTCTACCCAGTCCGAAGTAGTAAAAGATGTCCCGCTCACCCACGACTGTATATAGCGGCTAGATCATGA
Source organism: Xanthoparmelia taractica (assembly GCA_033085395.1). Taxonomy (NCBI): domain Eukaryota; kingdom Fungi; phylum Ascomycota; class Lecanoromycetes; order Lecanorales; family Parmeliaceae; genus Xanthoparmelia; species Xanthoparmelia taractica. The sequence continues at coordinate 85,462 of JANQBS010000107.1, read as the reverse complement.
GACACACTAACCTATAGTCCCACTATTCGAGAAGTCAAAGTTATCAAACTAGGCATCCAGGGCAAACCTATGAAGAACCCACTTTATGAATATCAGTTCCGAGGTGACAGTGATGAACTTGCAAGCTTCACAATCTTACCAAACAGCCCTCAAAGGGGACTCGTAGAGGTCATCAATGCGCTTGTCTAGGCACGCAAATGGGGTTCGACCGTCCGATGACCGATGGCCAAACCTTGGTAATTCGGGCAGAATGACCTCGTCGAAGATGCTATCAGAAACGAGGTTGCTAATCTCCGGGAGAAGACGTTGCTTCTCGTGGCATCTACGAGTACATCATTCTTCCTTTTATACACGGTCTGATCCCCTCATAAACCACCACTATCATTGTTAACGCGTTCTAACGAGGCAGCAAAGGAATACCTTTCCCTGTCTTTTTGCGCCTATTGCTGTGGCTGTGGGCTCTGTGACGCGATGATGGTGGACAAGGATGATAGGCCCTGAGGGAGAGTGCAACTTTATGGACTGAAGAATTGTGCTGACCTGGTCGGAGTGCTACTAGTGTTGATGTACTCCTCTGCTGACCCAAACCCTAACCCTCTTTTGTTCCCTCTTGCTAAGAAATGCCAAGGTTTTGCGTGTGCTAGTAGAGAGTAAGGTACCTTACCTACCTATCCCTTACTTTGGCCCTTGTATAACATTGTAGATGGGTACTGTTCTATGCCCTGGCCGTCTTGATTGATCCGCATGCCAACCTTGACAACAGATCCCAAACAATGGCGCAAGAGCCGCCTCTGGATGAGATACAATGGCGATCCCCCAAAGCACAGGAAATGGGCGGCATCCACACCAACACTGGTACGTACGAGTTGAAGGACTTCCCCCAAAGCTTCTCCCCAGCTCATTGAATGTCTCTCGCAGTCCTTCCCTACTTCGCCGAATCCCCCTTTTTCGACGCGACTTCCAACAATGCCACCCTGACTACGCAAGCGCTCTACAACCCCAACATGTACTACATCATCCAGACTCGAGAGGCTTTCGAGGGCAGGTTGCGGACGATGCAAGGGCTGGAATTCATGGTCACCCATGACCCCTCCGAGAATGATACCAAGCCTGACAATAGCGGGGTCTGGGTGATACGGAAGCAGATAAGGCGCAAAAGACAGGGCGCGCAGGACGAGGTGACGGGAATCAGCTCGTATTACGTCGTGGGGGAAAATGTCTACATGGCGCCTTCGGTGGCGAATATTCTTGGTAGCAGGCTGGTAAGTGCTACCGTACTGCTGTCCATTGACCGCGCTGACCTTTAAGCTCCAGCTCTCAACAGTCACCTCCCTCACGAAGCTACTCTCTACAGCATCTTCCCTTCCTAGCTTTACTCCTTCACTTGGCCATACCTACCTCCCTCCCGTATCAAAGAACCCTACACCTGGTTCAAGCCTCCAGGCGACCCAGGCGAGCAAAGAGGGTACACCGATGCCGGGAGGAGGCACGCCCTTACCCACTACACAAGAGACTGCTACCAGCGCAAAAACTTCTAAAACTTCTTCGGACTTGGGCCTCCAAGGCGTCCAAATGCTGGAGTATTCATACAGTCTATCTGATCGCTACGCGAACGAGTACATGGATGAGAATCCCATCGTGGGTGAGCCGGGTGCATTCAAGCTGTCAAAGTCGCACAACACGTCACTGGCAACGTCAATGACTTCCTCCAAAACCTCCAGCCAAGCTCAGGATGTTTCGAAACCCTCAAGCCAATCTGCTGAAGTGGCCACTCCGGCAAAGAGTGCAGTACCGACGCCGCAGCTGAAGACTGAGGATTTGCCAGCACCGGTCAGGAAGGCGACAAAAGGCGGCGAGAGGAGTCCGACGACGCCAGGTACCAAGGAGAAGAAGTCTAGAAGGAAGAGCAAAGCTGCCAGCGACAAGGGAGTGACAACGCCAAAAGCCACGACTCCCAAGCCTGCTACGCCGGGATGATCCTGATAGACCTCGAAAGTTGAACTACGTCTTCTGGGACGCATAGATACCGAGTCCTATGGCAGACAGGTAGCCATAGTCAAATATCAGAGCTAACATCCAGCCGAATACAGCTCTAGACTCCAAGGTTCAGCGCGATTGCCTATACCGTCCCATCTATACTACCATTTCCATCTTCGATGCCATGGCTGTCATCGATATCAACCGCATAGCTGCAGTCCACAAAGTCTTCCAATTCCTCGCTCACAGTCTTCAATTTCTCCTTTACGCTAGCCACACCTTCATGGCCCACGATGTGTCTGGCAGGCGGATTCTCATGTCCACCAATCGCTGTGATGGCATTGATCGTCTCCGCGAGGAGTGAAGACTGCATCTGCGGCGGAAGCTTTGGGTAGATGGCTGTGATCTGGTCGCCTGCCAACGTTGCAGGCTCATGGTTCGCGTTCTGCTGGACAGTATCAAGGCGATCCAAAAGACCTCCGAGTATACCCCTGAACAACGGCGCTGGGTTGTTCTCAGGTGAGTATTGGGGCATCGACGGGGCAGATATGATCTTGTTGGTTAGGACACCAATTTCCATCGTTGGTTGGACAATCGTCATCTTGATATTGAAAGGGGCAATCTCATAGGCGAGACTATCGCAGAAGCCCTCAATTGCCCAGCCAGCAGCGCAATACATGCCCAGCCCGGGGGTTCCTAGATGGCCCGCTGGAGAATATCTCAGTAGATGCTCGGCAAGCCAGGACGTGTAGACTGACTTATACCCGTCAATACCATAATATGTCCACCATATCTTTTCCGCATCGCCGGTAACGCAGCCTTGATGCAATTGACAGGACCGAAGAAATTGCTTTCGAACTGTTCCCGTACTAGAGTCTGTGTCCGTGGAGAAGCCGCAAGCTCTTCAACAGTGCCGACGAGTGCTACAACACCAATAAGCCTATATCTCTTCTGCCCAAGCAATCCATTCCGAGCCCAACCTTCACTCGAGCAGCACAGCAATATATCCAGCCTCCCAAACGTCTCCACCGCCTCAGCAACAGCAGCCTGACACTGGCCCATCACGCTATTCTCCCTACATTAGCCCCTTTCCATCTTAAACCCCACCAAAACCAACAGGCAATTAAACAAACAAGGGGCCCTCACACCTCCCATCCAACTCCACCGCCTTACACCTCTCGTTCCACCCCTCCCTCTCACACTCCCGCCACAGCTCCCGAAACCCATCCCGCCGCCGCTTATCCCCCCCTCCTTCTCCTCCTCCTTCTTCTTCTGCTTCTTCCTCCCGTCCCTCACAGAATATGTGTCGTGGATTCAAGCCTGCAATTACATTGTCACCGTGGGAGAGCGCTTGGCGGGCGATGGCGATGCCGAGTGGGGAGGTGCAGGCGGTGATGAGCCAGGTGCGGGGGGCGGAATGTGGGGGAAAGCTCAGGAAGGGTGGGTGAGTGGTGTTGGGGGCATTTGGCGTGGGTGTCATTTTTAGAGGTGGTGATGGTGCATAGTTGCAGATTGATAGGGGGGATGCTGTTTGGGAAGGAATATTGTTGTATTGGTGTCTCGTAGGAAGAGATACGGCGGAGCGGCAAGACTAGGGAGCTTCTTGGCGCTTGCCGCGATAGGCGCCATGGGTGCATTTATCATCATAAGCGCATGTCGGTATCCGAGAATTTTGATAAAAGGCCAAAAGTAGGAACTCGAGCTTTGTCTCAATGGCAGCAAGATGATTACGGAAAATTCCTTGGTCGCCAAAAAACCCTCTACAATCGCCACTACTCAATGTCCTTCACGCCATCGCCGCTAGTGTATTCCAAACATGAGAGGCATTTCTGCTAAGCGATAACAGAACCATAATACTTCTTTTGTCCCGCATCTGTATATATTCTCTCGTCTGCTTTCCCAGTCAGGCCCCTCGAATTTTTCAACCCAGTATCTCTATAGCTTACAAACCTACCGTATAAGAGTGTAAACGATGTGATTTTCCTTTGCTATCTATGTTCGTCTTGCCTTCCGACTCTGGAAACATCAGAAAGATATGCCGCACGCCACCACCCACCGCGTCCTTTTTATTGACGCCTACGACTCTTTCACCAACAACATCATCGCCCTTCTCGAAACGAACCTCCGGGTCCAGGTTACAGTCATCAAAATCGACGAAGGCATTCCCGACTTCGCGGAATTTCTGAAACCCTTCACCGCTGTGATTGCGGGGCCCGGTCCCGGTGACCCCAGGAAGTCTAAAGATGTGGGCTGGATCCGGGACTTATGGAAGCTTGAGAGGCAGGACTTACTGCCTGTCTTGGGCATTTGTCTCGGATTTCAGAGTCTCGTGCTCGCTTTTGGAGGGACAATTGATAGGTTGGGGGAGCCGAGGCATGGGGTTGTGAGGAAGGTGAGGGGTGTTGGAGCGAGTATCATTCTGGGGATGGAGGATGTAGAGACGGTGCAGTATCATTCCCTGTACGCTTCTGTTGGGTCGGAAGGCAAGCATAGAGAGACAGGGCGCTACGATTCTGAAAACCTGCCACTCAAATGTTCGGATCTCAGACCTTTGGCCTGGGATTACGAAATAGACAATCTCAAGAAGGGCACTGGAGAAGCCATGACTCTCAACCCGTGGCGAGTTTTGATGGCTGTAGAGCACAAGTCAAAGCCCTTTTTTGGTATACAGTTTCACGCAGAATCGATTTGCTCTAATGGCCAAGCCCGAAAGGTGATGGAGGTATGGTGGGAGACTGCGAAGAAATGGCGAAGACTACCTCGAGAATATGGGTCTCTGACGCCCTGGTCATGCTACAAATCCCCTGGACCTGTTCGTAAGGGTTCGAGGGGCGAATCCCTGCTACAGAATTATCAGAGCTCAGTTAATCACTCCAAGCGACCATCGATACCAATCCCTGATGTTCCAAATGGTACAAAGCACAATCTAAGGCTGCAAGAAGATCTGAGTCGATGTAATGCTGTCTTTCGTTCCCAAACTCAAGTCAAAAAATGTACTGTCCGGGTCATAACAAGCGTGCTAGATGTTGGAGAAGTGACCGTACCATCAATATGCGAGAATCTTGGCTTGACTGGCCGAGAAGCCATTATTCTGGACTCAGAGCTGCATCAGCGACGTGATGTGGGAGAGCACAGCATCATCGGCCTCGTGTCACCAAATTCGCTGCGATTGGAGTACCGAATAGGTACGAATGAGGTCCGCCGAGTCTGGAAAGGTCAGAGCGAGATAACAGACCTCCAACATTATGGGGGCAGTGTCTTCTGGTATTTGAAATCGTTCATGAGCCAATACAGGGTCGAGAGCACTAAAAGCGAGATCCCCTTCTGGGGGGGTCTCATGGGTTTCATCAGCTATGAAGCATGCCTGGAGACAATTGGTGTCACTCACTCAGAGCACCGCCGCAGAAATGACTCCCAAAGACCGGACCTAAGTTTCGTCTTCGTCGAACGTAGCATTGTAATTGATCATTTCCACCGAAGGATCCATGTCCAAACCATCAAGCGTGACGATCAAGCCTGGGTCGCCACGACTACCTTGCGACTGAGAAACACGAGGCCTACAGCTCCATCATCTAGGATCCCAAGACATCTGTCCTTTGACGCTCAGATGATGCCACCCAACGCTGCGTCTTACAAATCCAAGATCCGAGCATGCCAATCCGCAATACGAGCCGGCGACTCCTATGAACTCTGTCTGACAAACCAAGCTATCATCCGCACCCAGCCCTGTCTTGCAACCTGGCCACTCTACCTTCGCCTTCGCTACCTCAACCCAGCTCCCTTCTCTGCCTACGTGCGTCTTGGAAAACTGACCCTTCTATCCAGCTCACCCGAGCGCTTCTTGCAATGGTCGCGACCGACAAACTCATTAGGTCCGCGCACAGCCGGCGCATTCGAACAGGAAGAGAAGACCATCAGCTGTCAATTCCGTCCGATAAAGGGCACCGTTCAGCGTCAACCTGACCACAATCTCCCACCACTGACTCTCGCCGAAGCAACAGCACTGCTCGCAACGCCCAAAGAGCGCGCCGAGAACCTGATGATCGTGGACTTGATACGACACGACTTACACAGCGTAGTAGGGTCGGGAAGGGTAAGTGTACCGAAATTGATGGTTGTGGAGGAGTATGCCACGCTCTTCCAACTTGTCAGTGTCGTCGAAGGAAGACTTATCGTCGGAGATGACCACAACGAAGCCATCGGTAACGGCGATGATTCAGATAACAGCCCTATCACTCCAGACACGCTCAATGACCAAATCACCCTATATCAAGCCGCCAGAACCAAACCCACCGCCAGCTTTTCCAGCGCGAAAACAGGCCTCGACATCCTCGCCGCCTCCCTTCCTCCCGGCAGCATGACCGGCGCCCCAAAGCTACGCTCCTGCCAGCTCCTGCAATCCTTCGAAGACGGGCCCCGCGGTATCTACTCCGGCGTCCTCGGCTACCTAGACGTCGGCGGCGGCGGCGATTTCTCCGTCGTCATACGCAGCGCCGTGCGCTGGGATCCGCTCGAAGCGGATGGTGAGAGCGATGTACCGACAGACGGACACGCGACAGGGAAACGCGAACCAGGCAATGATGAATGGACCATTGGCGCCGGCGGCGCGGTGACGAGTATGAGCTCCGAGGAAGGGGAGTGGGAGGAGATGGTTGCGAAGATGAAGAGTACGTTAAGGCTTTTCGAAGGGGATGATGGGTGTGCCGCGTGAGCGAAGTCACTGGTAGTAGGATGATGTTGAAGTGGTTAGGTGTGTCTGCTGGGTAACTTGCAGGTGGAAACCTTGTTTGTTTGTTCGATGGTATGATTGTTACGGATATGAGAGCAGGAGTATCTCGACGAAAGGAAAGGAAAGGGTGCATAGTGGCAGGCTAGCGCTCGCTTCAACATTTTGGGATGATACAGGCCGGCATTTGGGCATTTAACATGTGATCATGATAAACAAGGAGGCCAAATCTCTCGTGTTTTATTTTTTCCTTTTTTGGGAAGCGAGAGGGGGGGGTTTCAACATAGATACCTAGAGTTTGGGCGGCGATGTTCTTCTGCCTTTCATTCTTTAACATACTCTGGACTGACGGGATATGACGGGACAGACAGACAGAGAGTAGGGTGTATTTCAACAAAGATTTGGATATGGAAACGTATATATAACAGACCTTCGCACTGAAGGGTCGTTGTCTCTCGATTGATGCTCCATCAGCGATGGTTGAACCAAGGGGTTCCATGCAAGATAGGTGCTCGAGACCCAGGGCTCAACTTCCTCTTGCTTTGATGTCATAGCACAATTCCCAAAGCGGTGTGTATACATACCACTTCTGAAGCCTGATGTATGTGCTATTAGCCTGGACAATAGGTGCATACCCATCCCATGCATCGTTCCTCATGCATTCCAAGAATGCGTGTGTCTAAGCATTGTTCCACCTACTCGGCCTTGCCATTATCAACCCTCCTGCCCTAATTCAAGCGGTCGGTTCATCGAAACAGCAGTCTGCCCCACATGCCTGCCCAATGGAGCCTGCTGCACACCATTCCTCATACTCCCACCGGGCATCAGCTGGTGTTGGTGCAAATGGAAGGGATGCGTTGGCAGTCGATAGCGATTCGTCTGGGACAAGGCTGTCCTGTGATATCGATTTACCGTAATTGAAGAGCCTGGAAGGGGAGCCACGACGATTGAGAGGGGTCCACTGGCCCGCTCGCCAGAGGCCTGGTCCCTTGCCGCAGACTCGGCAGCAAGGGCAGCGGCCTGCTAATGCTAGTATTGGTGGCTGGTCACAGTAAAGATTCTACACTTAGAGAGGCTGCAAACCTGTCTCTTCGCCTTCATGCTTTTGTACATCCGCTGGTTGTTTTTGGCGTTCTTTCCCACCGGGACTGTGGCAGGGATAAATTCGGATTTTCCCACGAGCGCAGCGTCTTTCACAAGTCGACCATCTGTTCCCGCCGCAATCTCAGTCTGAATGGATTGGTCAGTCAATCGTCGATGATGGGACAGGATCTTGTAATTGAGTACCTTGATCTTTGGTTCTGCGGCCGTCTGTTTCTTTGGCCGTTTTAAGTCCTGCCCATGCACTTGTTGCGCTGATTCCTGGCTAAAATCCTCGAGGACACTGTCCTGTCATACCACAACAGTCAACTTTGATCTTGTGATGTGCTAGGGAAGAGACTGCCTCTGCCTTTTGCTTTGAACTTGTCTGCATGGAAGCGAGGCTGGCGGCCACGTGGGAGCTCGCCGTCATTTCCTCCTCGTGAGCAGTGCACCAATTCTGGAAACTCGTGCCACGTTCCTGGAGGGATTTAATGAGTTCTTCAAAGCTCCTGCGTGGTGAAGATGGCCCAGGCTTACCTGAGAGAGTAACATCTTTGCGCATCCGCTCTTTGACCCGCACTCATTCACCACCTTCGCTCGCCAAGTGCGAATGATGTGTTCGCGCGTAAGCTTGATACCGGTCCATTTGGCAGCATCAAGCTCATCAAGCGCATACGAGATGATGTCGTACTTGATGTCAGCTGGGTTGCTTGAGAGTTGGAACGGCGTGTTCCGCTTCGGGTCTCCCTTGGTATCGGCGGCATGCTCTTCTTGACATTTAGAGCAAATACTGAAGTATTTAACATTTGGTGCCTTCCGCGAGGGCATGCTGAATGTAACTTTGGATGACGCCATATGTATGTATATATATATATGAAGGGACTACGAAACGGTGGTAGGTAGATCAGTAAATGTGAGGAGTATGCGGAACTTTATAGGAGAGTCAGTGGTGTGACGAGTGTTGTCGACTGAATTGGGCCATTTCGAGTCTCGGCATTCACTTTCTAGAACACTTTCTCAACATTAGACTTCCCCGACACCCTTGATCACTCTATCTTTCTTCCAAGAAAACACATTTGAGAAGAAGCTAGGATACCTCGTCATGGAACCCAAGGCCCAGTTCGGTTGCTTCTCAAGACTAGCTTCTCCGATACCTCCTGTGGCAAAGGGAAGGAAGGGAAGTCGTACTCCATCCTCTAGCTCGAGATTAGCTGAGGATTGGCGATGAAAGAGGTGAATACTCTTTCCAAGTCAAAAGATTGGAGCGGTTGCAATCCAAGGTAGCTGCGGTGAAAGACTTGGGAATGGCTTGACCATGCTCTGTGGAACATTCATTATACGTTCCCGTTCGCGGTGCGATCCAAGATTCACAGTCTTATAATGAGTATATGGCAACTCTACAACAAGAACGTGTACCTTCAAGTTGCACGCTTTGATTGTGGACTGATCGTGATGAAAGGAAAGGCTTATTTAAAAAAAAAAAGTAGCTACGGCGTTCTGGAATCTCAACAAGAGTCAAATAGACACAGTATTATCGCAGAAGTCAATTGAGTCTAGCTACCCCTTTCATGTTGAATACCAAAAGAAAGAAATCTGACATCGACTTTTCACTACCGCGCTTTCATTGCAGTTTGTCAGATTTTTCCCGTGTATCTACCGTATTCGGCCTTTCACTAGAGCCTGAGCCGAGGGTAGGAACATCCCGAACGAGCACAGAGAACTTCTTCTTTGTGACCACTTTGTATGTCATAGGTCACCGAGAGGCATACCGTGGATTTCGGCATGAGCCTCTTCAGACTCGTAATGGAGTCCAATTGATCGACTAACTGTTTCTGGTGATGCGGTGCTGGCGTAGCAGTCTGTTATGGGATCCGATATTATGTAGCGGATCGAGCGCTAAACCTCCCATTCAACGCACGATTGAGAATCCCTCGTACCAGCCAGACCTCTAGGCCTCCGCCACATGACTGCCCCACATGCCTACTGCTCTGTGAAGAACCAAGGTTTCTTATCGCCGTATTTATCCCCAGGAACCTGCATTGGGACCGGGACAATCCTCTCAACCCTTTTCGAATCACTCTCGTGCATGGCAGGTATCTCCCCACGCTCCCCACGCGCTGGCATAAGTACCCCACATTCCCAGTTGCGGCAATTGAGCTTGGGCTCTTTGGTCGCCCGATCCTTGACAAGCTTGCCCCACGCACTCTCTGAACAGTTCGCCGAACCGACGTATGCCCAGGACTTGAACGGGTCTTCCTTCGACCGTACGAACAGTAGCTTATGGATTCAGCCCATGCACAAAATGATCAGAAGAGCATTTGAACGATACCTTGTTATGCATAAGCATACCCGGCCGTACACTCTGGCAGTCCCGTAGGATCTCGCGCGGGAAATTGGGCGAGTTATACCACTTGGAATTAAAGCAAATGGTACCTGCAGAACCTGCAGTCGAGTTTCTTACAGTTTCTTGAGTAGGATAGTAGACATGAAAATCATGTCGTAGATGAGACTGTAGTCGCTCGCGTAAAGCTTGTGTCACTTGTGAATCCTCCTGCAGCGTCATTTTCTTCCTGGACGCAACGGCCGGGTTTCGCCAATTGTACTCCTTCAGACCATTATCGCCTTGTGCACCAAGATATAGCATTGCTAGAAAATCGTCGTTGAGGGACCCGATCGAAGAAGTGACGAAGTCGATGTGGAGTCGCGTGTCTGTTGCGAGGCCCAATCTCTTCACCGCACGACCCAGTCCACAATAGCCAGTACGTTGCCATGACTCTCCAGAATGTACGCCACCGAGAGTGTGAACGAACGCGAGGTCTTTCGTTGCTGTGAAGTCAAAATTGTACATACTGTCGATGATGCTGCGCTCAAGACCCATGGCCTCCAAGAAGTATATCAATTCCGTGGCAAAGAAGGTCATTTCCTCCGCTGCGGTACGTTGGCCTTCGGGTAGACGGGGTAGGTCGATGAGAAAGACCATATTTTCCATCTGCGTAGAATTCAGAAGTCAGCTTGGGGTCTCCTGGCCAAAGGCTCCAATACGGATGGGGGCAATCAGAGCGCTTCCAGACCGGTACGAAATAGCCAGGTCTCACGATGACATCTACGTACAACACCGGTTTCACCCCAATCATACGAGACCAAATTAGCGGTTGGGACTGCCACTCTGAGGTGACCAGGGTGCGAAAGTAACATAAGTTTCGAATGCATGCAATTGATTTGGCCCTCCATCGAGGGAAAGCAAAGCCGTAAGTTTGACATAGCTGCAGTTTCACGCAAGTACTGCTGCTGAGTAGACTGGTCTTTAGCTTGCATGATGAGCGTAAGGTGGGTACTACTTGTATGAATCTTCGCCAGCAGCCAGTCTATGTCCCATTGAAAGGAGCTTAGAACAGCCAAACCAAGGTCATGCTTTTGCAAAACCTCTTCGAGTTTGATGTCGTCGCCTTTTCGTTCGTGGCCGAATGCCCATGTCTTTTTGACTGTTCCTTCTCGGAACAAAGGGCCCTTGCCACTAGAGGCGGGTGTGGCTCCAGGTACCGCAGCAGCCTGTAGTACTGCCATTGTAGTCTCTTGTGTCGGTACAACTGCCTCAGGACGGCCATTCGCCACTTTCTTACGAGGTGGTGGAGGTGAAATTGATGAGGCTTTTCTCTTCCGGGCCAGCCGCTCCTGTTCCATCTGCTTGCGATCTAGGCCTAATAGTCCCATTCCGGCTCTTGATGTTGGACATTCTGTTGCTTCTGTGAGGCTAGCTGTGTTTGCAGGTTCTTTCTCTGTTTCGCTGTCATTATCGAGACTGATAGCTTCACGAGCTGTTTCCCCTGTGCCACCTGTTGTAAACTCCTGGAGGGATAACGCTATGGCTCGCTTTAAATCCTCATCATCATCGGAGGAGGACATGATCTTATTACGAATGCGACGAGTTTGCAAGGTGCTCAGTCTAAGCCCCTCAGTCAACAAGTCGACGCGTTGTTTGCTTACGTAAGGGGCCTTGGGAGCACAAGTTTTCATTGGCTGAATGGGAATAAGTTGATCCGCCCCGAGAAACCTCCAACCAGCTCTCACCTTACATACAACATAGTCGTTCCCCGTACTGAACACATGGTCCTTCCTGTGGCATTCAGCCTCTCTCCTGCACCATTCACGATTTCAGATATAGCAGCGTAAGCCATACGCCCATAAACCCTCCAGGTTTCACAGAAGGCTCTGCCTCACATCTCGCAACAGTATCCACTTTTCCAGCTTTGCAGCAGGTTCCGGCCTTAGAAGCAGTTACTTTCTTCAACCTTCCGCGAGAGCTACGAGATCTTATATACGTTCACCTTTTTAAGGCAGCGTACACACAAATAAGAGTGGATGCACGCCTTCGTAATCTACGACTTGTTCAGGTTGATGGAGGCCAGACCGAACCATCTAACCGGCTTGCTGTTATGCAAGCCTCTCGAAGAAAGAAGGCTCTAAGATCTTATATGGAGAGAATCTCTTTCGCTTTCACATCGGGTCTACAATTTAGAACACAACGCTTCTTCTGACTCTGCGAACCGCAGACCTGATGCAGGATATCGAGATAAGCTTGTACCCTACCCAAACCCTAGAATCGGTTCGAATCTTGCAGCTCTTCAGTACATCCAAAATACTACGCAAATCATGTCTCATCAAGCTCCAGTTTCGCAAAATCGAGCTCATGAGCGACAACACGCTCAAAACCCTGAAGCAGATGACGGGGTTTAAGGCATTGATTTTTGAGGTAAATGTACCCCGTGTTACCAGTAGTCGGTATCATGGAGCTCCCGAATCTGAAGCTCCCATTCCTTGGGTCTCGGGGCTATTGGCGTGTATAAAGAACACTTTGACAGAGTCAATGGGACCCAGCACCTTCGTAAATGATCGTCACTGTCGACGCTTGATTTTTGTTTTGTCTTTTAACTATCGAAGACCATGAGCTCGAAACCACCAGACAAGAGTTATCGGACTGCATATCCTATTTCAAGCATTCGGTTCCCAATATACCGATTTTAACGTCTCATACTAAGTCTTAGTCAAGGACGTCGAAAATCTTCTCAGCCCTGCAATTCTCAAAAGACAGGCATCCTTCGAACTCGGGATCTCCCACTTTGATCAGCACAAGTCGAAAATCTCGGGTGCGCCTCTTTCTACACTAAAAGTGTCGTACCTGCGACTTTTCAGGTGCATAATGATGTTGCCGCGCCGGCTTTGTCTGCACAGAAATAGAACGTTCTTCTACCCAGCGGTCCGCACGATACTTTTACTGCTCGGTAACGGTTTCTGAGCTTGGGCCATTTAGATACCCAAATGCGATATCATGCCTAAAAAACTTGCCTCTCTCATCGTTCCGTATCCGCTTCATCACTCTCCCAAAGCAGTATAACTAATTCTCTTTACCTGCGTCGGTATCGTTGGTCCTTTTCTTTCTTCCTGCCCAGGTATTTTATTCAATGAGTCAACACGGTATTTCTAGATGATGTATTGGGCGCAGGAGAGGCTTGGTGACAGCCAGAGATCTTGCATCTAGATGCATTGATATCCTCTCTGAGCATACAATGTCTGAAAATCCGTATAGCCTTGGAAGACTCAACATTATGTGCTTAGTCAGCACCGATGGCTTGTTGCAATTGGGTCTCTCGAACTGTTTCTGGAAAGAGCAATTCCCTAAGACAGTTGGGATCGACGAGAGGCCATCACTCCTACTTCAAGTTGGTTTCAAAGTAAGGGTTGAGAAATCACTATCGGTTTGTGATACATCCTTCTCGGTATACACGCACAGCTTATCTCCTAAGTCCTAAATCCGTCTGCGATCCTACAAATGAGCAATGGCCCCCTCGGCGTTACCATTACCATATATATTCCCCCATTATTGCTCACCAGCACACACAGACCGGAAGTCTACCCACCAACATGCTCAACCACGCAGCAATCATCCCATCGCCAAAATCCGCACTCACAATCATCACCCGACCCATCCCCACCACCCCAGCGCCTCACCAGCTCCTACTCCGCACCCGCGCCATCGCCACGAACCCTCTAGACTGGAAGATCCAAGCCCGCGACCTCTACGTGAAATCCTACCCCGCGATCCTAGGCAGCGACATCGCAGGCACCGTCGAAGCGGTCGGCTCCTCGATCACCCGTTTCCGCAAGGGCGACCGCGTGGCCGCGTTTGCGGATTTCGTGCGCCAGGATAGCATGGACGGGGGCGCGTTCCAGGAATACGTCCTCGTGAGCGCGGGCTGCTGCGCTAGGATTCCCGAGAGCGTGAGCTTCGAGGAAGGCAGCGTGTTGCCCATGGCCGTCGCGACCTCGGGCGTGGCTATCTTTTCGAGTCTGGGGGTGCCGAGGGAGGGTGGGGGGCAAAAGGAGGGCGGGTTCTTGGTCTGGGGCGGCGCATCGTCCGTTGGGTCGGCGGCGGTGCAGATTGCGGCGGCCTTGGGTTTCGATGTCTTCACCGTGTGTAGCCCTCAGCAACATGCGTATCTGAAGACGCTCGGGGCGAAGTTCGTCTTTGATTACAAGTTGGCGGATGTGGTGACGGAGATCACGGCTGCGGCTCGAGATGCAGGAATCGAGCTCAAGCTTGCCTTTGACGCCATCTCCGAGCACGGCACGTCCCAGACTTGCGCGAAGGTCTTGGAAGACTTTGGTGGCGGAAAGCTTTGCGTAACGCTGTCAATTCCCGCAGGAGCGGAGATACCGGCAAGTGTGGAGGTTTCGAGAACTAGCGCTGGGAGAGTCTCGTCGGATTGGGAGGAGGGAGGTTCGTGGTTGTTCAATGACTGGTTGGAAAAGGCGCTGCTGGACGGTACGTATAAACCTAGTCCGGCCATTCAGATTGTGGAGGGCGGGCTGGCTGGGGTGCAGAAGGCGTTGGAGTTGCATAAGAAGGGTCTGAGCGGGAAGAAGTTGGTTGTTCCACTTGAGCAGTAAGAACTGGATTTCTCGTTTGGGAGTTGCTGAGACCTTTCAATCTTTTTCCCTCTTCTTTCTCATACATGAAGAGAAGAAGTATCGTAGCGGTGCCAGGTTGGGTTCATTTTCTTACCTAGATTGCGTATCTCCTTTTTTACCCTTTTCAAGCAATAACACAGCGACTGCCTGTCATACTGCAAGCTAGCATGTCTATAGCTCGCGTCCTGGAACCTAAAGACAACGGAGACGGCCGCTGTTCTTTTACCAATCACCTACCTACCTCACTCAGTACTTCCATCTAAAAAGCGGAGATGATGAGACTATATGTACACAAATCCTCCCCCCCCCCGCTTCCTCTCTTTTCCCCTCTCTCTCTCTCCACCATCGGCCACCCCTTACCTCCCTCAAAAACGGCTCAGCCCGCCTACCTCTAAATCCCCATCCATACATACATCCATTCATGCCTTAACTAGATCTCCCATTTCGCCCTGCCTCTGCTCTGTACACATAACAAGAGCAATTATAAGATGACTCGATATTACCATCCATATACTCGCTTGCACTATTTTCTTTATTTCCTTTTATCTTGGAAAGCCTCTTTAAAAGAAAAGAAGCACGTTCTAGATAAGAGAAGAAGAGAAGGAGGAAGAGGAAGAGGAAGAGAAAGAGGAAGAGAAAGAGGAAGAGAAAGAGGAAGAGGAAGAAGAAGAGAAAGAGGAAGTGGAAGAAGAAGAAAAAGAGAAAGAGAAAGGAAAGAATAAAGTGAAGGGAGAGAATAGAGAGAGGACTTAGATACTTAATCGAGTGCAGTGCAGATGATGACGAGCAGAGTGGCGTATGTGGTTTGTTACTAAGTGTTTCCACCGGTGGGGCGGGGTGAAGCGAGAGGAGACGAGAGGAGTTATGTTTGGTTGAGAAGGGTCGAGAGAGTGGGTGGGAAATTGTTGGTGTCGGATAAGTGAAGTGGGCGACGGTATGAAGTCCAGAAGTCCTTTAATCGAGGGAGGTAGCTTGAGATGAGAACTCTGATGACTATCACGGCTTTACGCACCTAGTATCTTTAAGCAAGATTTCCCGGGAGCATAATCTTCAAAAGATTTGCGCGTCCATATCCCAAGCGCCTACGTTCGACACAGACGTGGAGGTAGAGGGCGATTAGGCAGCGGGAATGATGAAACCGACCATATATTCTCTTTCTCGTCATGGATCTTTCATCATGGCCTCAACGGTCGTCTTAACCAGAGCCGCATTATCCTAACATCTCATTTACCGACCCTGCCCTCAGCGCCGCACCCTACTACCCAGATCCGACCGATACATCAACCGAAAGAAAACATCTTTCAGTGCCCGGAGCTCTTCACCGCCAAGCTCATCTTTAAGAAGCTCATCGAAGCCCATCTCAATGACTTGTCGTAGCCAGATCTCTAACTTTTGCTCATCCGAGAGGATCCGGGAGAGGAAATCCTGTCCTGAAGCGTCTCGTCCTGGACGCGGCTGAGTAGCCAGCCATTGTGCGGCGTTCTCCACCGCTGCAATGCCTATATGTCGTGGTCACTACCTTAGTTGAGTATGAGTGCGGCCAGGGTAGATGTCTTACCGCAATTGCGTATACTTCCTGTAGCATAGACTTAGCTTTTAAGAGCTAGGGAAATGAGATCGGACAAACCTGATTTGTTGAAGACAAGGTCGATTTCTTGGTGCATGCGCTTTGCGCCCTCGGCATCCAGGTTGACTGCTTTCACAAGGCCAAAGTTTGGCTGTTGACTGAGGTGGTGGTCTATGTAGAAAACCTTATAGATGATTCGAGCTAGGGAGCCGGGTCTAAAGATGCGGCTCGCTATAAAACTTCAGCGAAACCATACTAGTGTCGATGGAGACTAAACTTGCCATCAATAATTGCATCCTCTGCATTCTGGTTGTTCTCCAAGCTCACAGCATTGTCTTTGGTGTGACCTTCGCTTAATTCTCTGAGGCGCTTGACCGATAGCCATACTCGTCGTGAGGGTAAGGTGGCGATCAGATCCTCTCGATTTTGACGAACCACACGCTTAATTTCACCACTCTTATTCCGTACCAAGGTATCCACATTGATAATAAGCTGCACAATCCGTTTCGCTTGGTCGAAGTCTTTTAGACTAGATGCAGAAGTTCCGCCTTCTGCATTAAGCGATCAGATCTCAAAGAATTTTGGCTCAGGGAGACTCACCAAGACTTTCATACCGCATCTTTTGTTCGATAATCAGTGCGGGAGTGGAATTTGTTTCCGGCCCACCAATTGAATTGTACTCGAGGTCTACCGTGCTCCCTAGCTGCGTCGCAAATTTTTGCAACAGCTGTAGGTAAGGCAACAATTTATCCCCTTTCTCAGCATGCGCAAACAGCACGTCATCATGAAGCACCTTGCGCAAGGATTCCATATATCTGGGACGCGAATGGTAGATGACTTTGAATCCTGGCCTCTTGTAGGTCAAGTAGAATTCCAAAGCTGTCCGTAGGCTCTCTGCTGACTTGTACACAATCGCCAATGTGTCGTATGCATTCTCAAGGCAGATCATGTTGATCTTCTGTACATACTCATCATCGAGGGGGAAGAACGGAAAATAGAAAACGTGTTTGTCCCTGGACATTTTTGTGGGAAGTGGTTCGACCTTCCCGTTTACCACTTTACTGTAGTTGTTCCGGGCTATGGTTATTGGTATGTCTTGGAGCCAGGAGCCGGCGTTGTTAGGGTCGAGGTGCATTGTTTTTGTCAGTTCCAGAAGCATCTGCCTCGTACCTTGCTCGTCTTCTACGCCGGCACAGGGTAAAAGTAGGCTACGCAATACAATCATGATCTTGGGTGACAGTGGTGCGAAGCGATGATAGTCCGTCCAAGCGCCAGCGCTGTGAGGTCCCTCATAAACACCGTATACGTTCTGAGTCAGGAGGAATTCGTCACAAGTCTCCTTCGGCGTGCAAAAAGCAATAAAATAAGCTTGTACGTGCGTAAAGAACCACCGGGCGTCCATTGGGTATGCGCGTCGTGAGAGATCTGCCATACCAGCTAGCCAGTCTTGGTCCAGCTCAACCTCTAAAAAGGCTCGGATATTTGCAAACCAGACATCTCTGGGATTCTGAAAGCCCCTTTCGTCCATGTATGCGAGCATGTGTTCTCTGTCGTCGGAGTCATAGTCCTCCCGCGATTTCTTGAACCTTTCTGCGAAGGAGCTATTGCGGTACATCATGATAAAGAGAAATCGGCGCAAGGTATCCTTTTCCTTGCGTGGGAGCTGAAATTCCTTCTTGCCGGCATCATAGCTCTTCTTGACACGTGCAAGTATCTCACCAGTAGTGCGCTCAAGCACCGAGAGCTCCTTCTCCAACTTCTGCTGATCCCCACTAGCCCTTTCAAAATCTCGGTACAAGTCGACGATGCCAAAGGTGTTGCCGACGTCTCCTTCTCTCAAGAGGCCTCTTCTGAGATCGAGGATTGTAAGTTTTTCTGGCCTCGGCGCACGTTTCTTGGTTTTTGTCGAAGTCTTTGGGACGATTTTGCCCGGATATTTGAAGTCGGCAAAGTTCCTGAGCAGGAAGCGAGGAATGAAGTGGTGGTACTGCGAGTTTTGGGGTGGTCTTGCCTGAGAACTTGATTCTGCCATGGTCTGTGCGCTTGTCGCTGTGTGAGATCAACGGAGCGGCAAGGCTATAGCAGCAGCACTATAAACCCGTGGGCGGCGTCAAATTGATGTATCAATTGTGTAATAACAGGAGATAAGGGAGCCTTAATGCATGAAGTTACCGTATCCTAGCATGATGGAGCCATAATGATGGTGGACTTATGGAGGTGGTGCAAGCTCCAAGTCCGGCGCTTGCCGGGCCTTGCACTCTACTGCAGGTACCCGCATTCGGCATCCAAGTCACAAGTACTTCGTAGTACGCTCAGTCCAATGAATGGGATGTGGTAGTAACGCCGCTATGTAGGCATGCAAACAGATGGTGGGTTCCGCCCAACGCCGCGGTTAGCGAGCTTGGACAGGCCATAGCCAATGCAGGATGTTGCTCCATGGTCACATCAAGAGTGCCAGGACATCAATCTCAGAGAAACACACAAGTTGATCGGAAGAGGATCGTAAAAGACATCGGCGGCTGAATATCCTGCCAGTGTTGGCAACCGTGGAAGTAGTTGGTTTTCGCTCTGATTGAAGGACGATATAAGGCTGACTCTCGGCCCTACAAATCAGCCCTAGAGTATAGCTCAGCCACCAACTACCTTACTGATCAACTACCAGATCTTAATAAGAGCGGAGGGGCTGGAGAGCAAGACAGTTTCTAAGCTGTCAAGGTCGCTGGTAGTCAAGGACCAAGCACAGTTGAGTTTAATCTGACGGGCGAATGGTATCCTTAACTCAACATGGACAACAGAGATAAGAAGCAAAGGGCTTGCTTAGGTACCTCGTACGTTGGTCAGGAAAAACACCTCGAAAGATCATTCACCTAAGGCGAACGTTCGAACGCTAAGAGCTAAATAACGCAGATTCAAAGCCTGGTAATACAAGTAATCACTGTGCCTTCTTTCCCCCCTTATACCTAACCCCATGACTGATCCAAAGATACTTCTTAAACAATTCCTCAGCGAAATCATCAAACTTCTCATATTCCGCACCCAGTCTGTACGCCGCCGCGATTCCACTCACACACGCCATTTCATGCATGTTCACCAGCGTCCAACTGCCCGCAAAGAACGTGTTGTTCTTGCCATTGATGAACATCATGCCTGGCACGACCCTTACGTAATGCTGCCAGCGGTGGCCCAGCTGATGCCACCACTTCCGTTCGATGATCTTCGACTCATCAATCTGGTCGATGGTCCAGAGATCCGAGTGGGTTTTGTCGAGGAAGATGGATTGGAAAACGTGATTGTCGTAGGGGATGGGTGCTTTGTCTGCGTCGTGGTCCATGCGGAACTGGTGCTGGTAGTTTGTACAATCGAAGGCCATTTCGATCTTTGTCATGTCCTCGGGGTAAGAATGTGTGTAGTACATGGGTCTGTACCCCGGGGGTTCTCCGCCTTGACCTTCCCGCTCATTCTTGGCGAAGGCGATTTGATCTTCTTGGTCCTTACTCTTGGGTTTAGCGCAGAGCTCGGGATTGAAGCGTGTCTCGAAATTTTCTTCAAAGTACTTGGAGTCGGAGTGGGTGATGGTGATGTCGTCGAAGAAGCGGGCGCCACCAAGGACGAACTTCTCGCGCCAGGTGGCGGTCTTACCGAGTAGCTTTTTGGCATCATCGGCAAGAACGCACATGACAAGGTTGTCAAAAGTTTCCGTTTCGGATTCTGGACCTGTGTGCCGTCCTTCTCTTTGGCCAGAATCTGTCTTGCCCTTTTCGGGATCGAAAGGCGCAGTCTTGAGTACGACACCCTTCTTCGAGCGAGATACAATCTCCGTTACGTCTGTATTTGTACGTATGTCCACGCCTTGCGATTTTAAATCCGCAGCCCACTGGCCGTAGAATTTTTCAAGATGCGGGAAAGTGACCATGAGAGGCAGGTTGGGGAGGAGAGTTTCCGGGTCGTACTCCCACAGTTTCATGTTGGGGTCATCAAAGAGGCGTTCGAGGATTGCACAAGAGACGTTGGCCGTTTGGTTGCCTGGCCAATGTCAGCTGCAGCTTTGCTAGGGGATTTGGAGATGTTGAGATATACCGGTTCCAAGGAAAAGGGCAATGAGGGGAAAGACCATTTTTTCGCCAAACTCCTTGTTGAAGAAAAACATGCGGAGCATGATTCTGATGGGGATGAGACCCAGAATGGGCATGGTCCATTTGATGAGCTTCAAGACCCTGCCAAACTTCCTGATGTCGGCGGAGAATTGGTCGACTAGAGGGCTGGGGAAGCAATTGGTCCAGAAGCTATCCTTACCTTTGCCGAAAGCGACCTGTAGCTTGACATCCTCGGGCTCATGACCATATTTCTTAAAGAAGTTGAAGGTATGCTTGAAGGCAGGAGAACCTCCCTGGACGCCATCGTTCATCCATGATGTCCCATATTTGTCCTTGTCGAGAGGTATAGATGTGGCTTGGCCGCCGAGTACGGACATGCGCTCGATGATGGTGACTTTGTACTTGTCTGGGTGCTGGGCGAGGGTAGCAGCACAGGACTGGAGGCCATGTCAGTCCAGTCCGTGAGAGACGGTCACTGAGGGCTTCTGAGACTACTGACCATTCCTGCAGCACCTCCACCAACAATGACGACCTTCTTCCTGCCATTTTTGAGCAAGCCTTCAGAAGACATGGTATTGACAACAGCGGCAGGATGCTTTTGCTAGCGACGGGCGATGGAGCAACAGAGGAATTGTTGTTAGTTTTAGGCAGGGAGCAGCAGCAGCAACAGCAGCTTTTTGATGCTGTCGAAGATGGCAAAGAAGAAGTGTATAAAAGAAGTAGTGAAGGAAGAGTTCAATGACACGCAGAGATGATGAAGATGATGAAGATGAAAAGGATGAAAAGGATGAAAAGAGCGACAAGAGCACTTTGCCATCTTCGCCATCTTTTGCCCCTTGTGACTTTGCCATGTTTCCCTCACACAGGCCACACACTAAATTTGGAAGGAATGATGACGTCTGCAATCGCACATTTTGGCAATCGTTTCATCTCTAAAGATTCCTAGCGCGTCTTGGCGCGCCTTAGTTCATGTCAGATTGAGTTGCGTGCATAAGATTAAGTTGTAGATTACCTTTTCCCGCATCGTCACTACGCCTCAAAAAGGTATGGCCTCGGAATACCGGATCGTACGTTATTCGTACTCGTATTCGCAGTCATATGCAGATGCCCTGGGCTATGAAGTGTTAGGGCTAGGGCTAGCACCAGCATCATCCCCAGCGTCACGCCTCGATATGATACTCTTCATGTTCCCCGTATGGTGTATGTTCTCAATGTAATAATCTGGCAGAGTCGAGTAAGACTCAGTACATGAAACGCGCGCAGGGAGGTAAGTACGTTGTTTCGCTTCATCAAGATGCTGACTGGGTTTCATGTTCCATTGATGAACACCCAATGCAGTCCAACTGAATCTCTCGGACCATAAGTGTTCCTTCCACGTTATAGCGCCCACCCCAGAGCCATGCCAAACATAACCAAACCAATGAAGACCCGAGAACTCCTGCTTAGAAGGCTTCGAATAGGAGCGACTACACCGTTGGCGAGCCACATGCAAACAATGATCTGGGCTGTAGTGGAGGTTTCCAATGGATGACCTTCGAGATACACCAGCCCCACAGCCAAAGTCGCTCCAAGAATCATCAAACCCGAGCCAAGTTGTGCGTCCGGGAAGCCCCCAGCGGCCATTATCAACGCCTCCTTGGCAGCTTCAAGATCCTTCCGGGTATCTTCCAACTCCCTCTCCCTCTCATCCCTCTCCCTCTCCTCTTCCTGCGCCCTCATTCCCCTCAATTCATGCTCCAAACGTCTCACTTCCCGACTCATTGCCAGTAATGCCTCCAGCCTCTGTTCCCCTCTCTCCGCCGCCCTAACGCGGTCCGCGTTTCCCCTTGGTCGAACCCCACCTCCGAATCGACCCAAGAACTCTACATACAGCACCATTAAACGATGCATATGCTTCCCCGGCACCTGGCGCATCAGGCCCTTCTTATTCAGCTCCTCCTGCAAGACTTCCAGCGCCCTCTCCTTATTTAAACGCCACGTCATCCCCCCCAGACATCGTTAACGTCCTCAACAGGGGTACCATCACCTTCCAGCTCTGCTTGCTCGGGTTCCTCTCAAAGGAGTCCGATATGACCTGGGCGCTGCAGACCGGGCAGCGGTTACGGAAATCCGAGGCGAAAACCAGATGCGCTAGGCATTTAATGCCCAACTTGTGCCCGCATTCCAGTTTTACGGGCCGGTTCACTATTGTTCCGAGCTGCCACAAGTCCTTCTCGAAGGGTTTATGGCAGATGGCGCAGGAGCGGGCGTTTGGGGGGATGGTTTCGATTTTGACGTAGGGGGCGGTGAGGAGGAAGTCGAAGTGGGCGGTGGTTTTGTGGAGGTCAGATATTGTGAGTGGTGAGATAGGCATCGTGGCGTTCAATGATATACCGCTTAAGGAAGGAGAGGTTGGGCCAAAGATTGTTTGAGTGTAAAAGTTTTGGTGTTCCTGGCGTGGTGAGGCCTGTATGTAGTATCTGATGAATTGAAAGTTCTTGAACAAGCGTTGGAATTGTTGGAGTTTACCGGTTAAGGAAGGGGAGGTTGGGCCAAAGAAAGTTTCAAAGGAAGTGGATATTCCTGGCGCGATGAGGTCTGTACTTTTTAATGATTGAAAATTCTTACGGACACGTGATGGTATCTGTCGTTTTTCGATGATTGAAAGGTTTTGAAGAAGCGTGAAAACTTTCGGGAGAGGTAGTGTATTGTGCGTAATCTATTCCCGTGTGTTGACTCTCAAATATTTTGTTTACGTCCACAGAACAAATAATAAAACCCAACACTCCCTACCTCTACGCACCTCATCTCAAGGTCCTTCCTACCGCACAGCCGATATACCACAAAGCCGACACCCCTTCACCCACTCATCTTCGTTCACAGCAAGTACAACAACACCGGCCTCTATCATTCCCACCGTCACATTCTAGCTAGAGTGCTGTAGTTTTTATAAGGAGCACTATCGTGCGTGCCTACTTTACTTTACTCCACACTAATGACGGTTGATGGTTATTGTATTGTGGATCACGATACTTTCCCCTATATACATGAAGGTGATACCAGAACTTCTGAAATCACAGAGTGAGAGAGATGGACAAGCACTTCACAGAAACGGTCGTGATAGCCTAGGCTACCACGTTTTCTCCATCAGTTACATACCTTAACTAAAGTCTTATACCAATAAGATTCGGATCCGACGTATATGGATTTCTTAGCGGCATCTATAGTCGCTGACAAGAATATCCCGCAGAGCTTGAGAGACAAGAGCACCATGAATGTTCTAGGCCATCTACCACCCAACATCAACCTGCCGTCCCAATTTGTGTCCGATGTAAGTAGGGACCAAGCACTGCAGTATCAGATCAATTCCGACGTCAATGGAATGTAGCAGCGGAGCGGTCCGAGTGCAGCTAATAGCGTTGGTAGGGGACTCCTTTCTGTTGGATCAACCCCAGCGACTTTGTGTTACAGATAGGTATGTATATCTTGGGTCTCATCTATTCAAATGGGGTCGTAGCATGGAGATATTGTAGCGTCTATTCGATAACCAAGTGGGGAGGAAGAGGCGTTTAAAGGGTAATCTTGCTATTTCATTGAGAGCCGTGGACAAGGATCCTCCGAACTTCGATAGCTGGGTTTTCAAACGTGCGGATGCCTATATGAATTCCTTCCTAATGGGAAAAAGCCTTTATTCCGACTGTCTGCCATGTATGTGGACTTATACTGATGAAAAGATCATTGCAACGATATGCACAGCGCCTCGAGTCAATCGCCTTGTTTTGGAGCCCACACAGTAAAACACTCGCACGTGTTGATGCAGAGCGCTATACCTCATCATGTTTTTCAAGGCGAAGACAATACGCCAGCCCCATCCCGCTCAAAGCTGATGAAAAATCCCGCCCCGAGTTCAAAAATATTCCACGAACCTGAACCTGATCCCATTCGCCTTCTTATCCACCTCTCCCGAAACTTGCGCCCATATAGCCAACATCCCTCTCCCGCACCATCTCACGGCGCTCGAATTCAAATCGCTTAAAGAGTCTTACCATTGCGATACGCGACTCTGCCCTTGCGAATGTAACTACAACCAGTGGTAATTAGCCATACGGAATCTCATGATCTCTTTACCAGGGTGGATGGAGTCTCAAGAATTACTGTATGCAAAGAGAGCCTCGTGGATCGGCGGAAAGGCGTAAAGGCGCGGTTCATGGCCGCGAGTCACTCTTCCGCTGCTTGTAGCTAGCGCTCGGGTGTATATTCTGTTGTTTTCAGGGAAGAGGCGTGAATGGTAAGGGTTGAGGGATATGGTCATGGAGAGACGAGACTTTATTCTGCTTTTGTGAGTCGTGTATTCAAAGTAGACATTCTGGAAGGACTACGAGCAGGGGTAGGCGTGGTAATGATAAAAAGTAATGTATCCAGGGTACAAACCGACTCTTACACTTGCTGGTATATGCCACTGCTTATGTTGAACACTCTCACCTCTCATTACGAGACTAAGGCAATGATCTACTGCCTTTCCAATGCGAAGGGTTTCCTGGACGAAGGTGTTCTTTTATAGACCTTACGTCGGCGATTTCGACACGGTGGGTCCAGATCCAGGCAGACCAGACATGGTAATTTCCTCAAAATTTTCAAATCGATGACACCTAGTCGGTCGGCAGGGTACCCTCAAGTCCTTTCCACAAAATGAACTTCGAGATGGGAATATGTCGTCGGCGATGGACATGATGGGAGATAGTATCGACTGCTGTTATCTAGCGTCAGATTTGAGAATGAATTTTAAGTCACTCTTTCAGAAATCGCTTCTCTCGGCTGCTTACTCAAATAAGCCGGAGATAAATATACTTTGATTCATAGTTAGTACTTTCGATCACTAGGACTGCTACGGATGACGTATGCGGCCGGGCTGGTGTAAGTAGCGTGAGGTCACTCTGGGTCTTTGAAGTGGAGCTCATTTCGCGTGATCCTCACGAGTGGCTCTAATCGGCATGAAACCAGTTAATCTTAAAAGGAAGTACTGCTCTTGACAAAGGGGAAGAAGACTGGCTCCCCTGCTCCCCCTCTCCTCCCTCTCCTCCCCAGGGTCCATTGTAGCTGACAAAAGGGGGAAGAGGTGACGAATCCAGGAGACCCTCTTCAAACCTAGCCCAGGAAGAGTTGGAAGCAAAATATCCATGAATCTGCAGTGATATCAGAAAGCTCCATCGATGCTTGAGAACATTAGAAAATGTCACTAACAGGACAAGATAGGTGGATCCTTGGACGTGAATTATTGTCAGGCATCAAGTGCAAATGTGAACCTGGATACGCACGTGGTTAACTCACACTAGATTAACAAACCATTCCCGAAACACGCTAGATCGGTCTCGGTTAGTCTATGCTCATACTGCTCTTCTTAAGCTCGCGATCGTTCTTCTACATAAATTCTTCATTACTAGAAACCCAGTCATTTCTCCTACCAGGACTGTACAGTACTGGTCGTGACCGGAGAAGTCGGTATATATATATTCGAATACTCCTAGCCGCTTACTTATCTTTGGCCTCGTCTTTCAACCTCTTCCCTTACCATGCATAATGCCTATTGTTGGGCAACTGCGAATGCCCCTGTATTCAGAAACTCCCAGCAATAGTACAATCTCGGGTGACCCGAAGTTGAAAGCTTATGCTTCGAAAGATCGTTCAAAGAGTAGCCCTCATCCTCAGCTGTGATCCCTGAAGGCCTAGTTTCGGTTCGTATAGATTAGCCATCAGTGGCAGATGATACCAAAGCTTTACCAGGTGTTCTTTGACGGCAGTGACGGAATTCTATGTACTAGAGGAGAGAGGAGCTATTAGGGTCTTGGCCGCGAAGATGAGGCTCCAGTTGATGAGAAAGATTTGTAAGCTACAGTCGCAGTGCGTTTATGTAAACGGTGGGGATTCCTTGTTTCGTCCCAATCCCCCTCTCGCCATGGGCATTCGCCCCAGCCGCTCAAAGCCAACACTTCACCTGCATTTTCCCTTTCAAATTTCAACCATCTTTCAATCCTGGTCTCATCGAATAGTGGGACTATGGGTTAGTGTGTCTCATGATCCAGCCGCTGTTCCAGATGCATGCGCACATGCAGGGAACACGTGTCCTCGAGAGCACTATATGTATAAGTCTCACACCATCAGTTGGCTCTTTATTCGAATTCTTCTCACTTAGAGCAATCGTATTCTTTTATTATCTTTATTCAATTAATTATTATTAAACACCTATATATTAAATTAGCGTATATTCTTCTTATCTTATTCATATCTATACTCTTTTTAATCTTCTTTATTACTTTATTCTTCTTACGTTATAACTATTACTATTAGATATTTTAAAAAATTTAAGAAAATCTTTAAGAAGATTTTTAGTAGACTTAAAGTCTTTATAAAAATTATTATATTTTCTTCTATTTCTCGCTTTATTTGATTTTATAAAAATAAGTTTATAATATCGAAGATATTCTTCTTAAAGACTCTTAGCTTAAGCGTAATTAAGAAAATTAATATTAAGACTCTTAATTATCGCGATTAAGTCTTAGAGCTAAAAGAACGCCTCGTTAAATACAAATATAATCGTTATAAGTAGTATCGAGTATATAAGTCACGCTCTCGTTGTTATTATCGCTATCGCCGATATTATTCGTTCGAGTCTAATGTTAATTTAAAGAAGAATAATAATTCTTAGAGTCTCTTTTATATATATCGAAGATACGCGTTCTTTTCTTAATCTTTATAAACGTTATTACTTTATCGAAATTAAGTATTTTAAGTAAATCTTCTTTAAGACGTTTAAATTTAAAAATCTTATTAAGCTAGGCCGAGAATACGTTAATCGCGCTAATACGAACAATGCTTATAAAGTTAATAAGATAATGTATCTACTATAGTATTTCGAGGTGTATAATTAGATTATATATTGAAATATATATCTTATAGTAATTATTCGCCTATAGAAGATATTATTAGATTATTATTTTCGTCTAACTAAGTTATTAGTTTTATATAAATTTAACTTTATTCGTAAATATTACGATACGTTTATAAACGCACGTATCTTAAACGATTAAAACGATTTTATAGTCTAAATCACCGAGAATAAACGTTATAGCGATCTTCTACTGCGTAAAATAATCGCTCTTAGCGATATTAAGTAAAACTTAGATTCTATTTCTAAATTTTTCGCTATATATCGAAATTTTAATAAGAGATAATACTACGGGTCGGAAAGGTGTGGTATATTTAATGATATGGGATTAGTTTTTCGAATACCATACCGAAAGATATAGGATATCCCATACTCCCATTGGGTTTTTAATAAATATATTACGTGATATTTTTTTATATTCTAAAAATACGTAAAAAGCTTAAGCGAACGATTATATAATTATAAAATTCTATAAATAGATTAAAAAGATATAATTTTTTAAAAAAAGTTAAAAAAAAGTTGAAAACGACTATATTCAATAGATACCACACCTTTCCGACCCGTAGATAATACTCACGCGAGTACTATTAATATATTTATATCTATCTTAATTATTAGCTAAATTACTTAATAAATATATATAATAAGATTAAAATCGATACCTTAATAATTAATCTTATTTCGCTTAATAATCGAATTTCGAGATCTAAATAACTCTTAACGCACTCGTAGATATCTATATTACTATTACATATAGTAGAAGAATTCTTATACGCGCTATATAATTTATTAGGTTTAGATTTAATTAATTAAGATTCGCTACGAGTAAAAGATTATAATCATTAATTAAAAAATTATTTAGATCTTATATTCGTTAAGATTCTTTCGGCTATTTTTCGAAAGAAAGTAAAAATCGAATATCGAGGTTAAATTCTACGTTATCGCAATTATAATTATTAATTAACTCTCGTAATATCTAATATATTAACGATAAATCTTTAAAAATAACTTTAATATAATCGTCTAATTGAGATTAATTCTTAGACGAAGTAATAATTCGTCTACTCGTCGCTAGAGCTAATCTTAATAATAATTAAAGACGTATTTATAATCTCTTATTTCTATATAAGATTAATAATTATTACGATTTCACTATAACGATCGCTATTGAATAGAACAATATCTATTCTTCGATCTACGTATATTATTATTTATATTTAATTTATTTACAAAGGCCTTTAATTAAATCTACGGGTCGGAAAGGTGTGGTATCTGTTAAATATAATCGTTTTCAACTTTTTTTTAACTATTTTTAAAAAATTATATCTTTTTAATCTATTTATAGAATTTTATAATTACATAAGCGTTCGCTTAAGCTTTTTACGTATTATTAGAATATAAAAAAAATATTATGTAATATATTTATTAAAAACTCAATGAGAGTATGGGATATCTCATACCTTTCGGTATGGTATTCGAAAAACTAGTTCCATACCATCAAATATACCACACCTTTCCGACCCGTAATTAAATCTTAATAATAGTTCTTTTTTAAATTATAATACTTTATTATTTAGACGATTTCTTCGCTATTCTAGCACTAATAGATAATGCGATCGTATACGATTAATAATTCGATCTCGTATATAAAGAATTAGACTTTAAAATTAATTACATTAAGAATATTATAAATATTATAGTCGATTTTCTAAGAATTAAGTTCGATAGTATTTTAATGTAGACTAGATTTTTTTTTAATAAGCTCGCTTAAGCGAGAAACACGATTAAGAATCTTCTAAATTAGACGATAATCTTATATCGCGAACTTAAGTTAGCGATTAATTTTTTTATTATTTGTCGCTAAGATCGTGATTCTAAAGAGAACGTTTTTAAGATAACTTTTCGATATTATTCGAAGATTAATAGCATTTATTAAAATTATATCGCATATAAAGATCGATCTATTATAATAAAAGATCTTTCTAAAAGACTAGAATAATTTTAAGTTAATTCGTTACGTTATTAATCAATTAATATAATATATTTAAATTAATATATTAGAGATCTTTAATATAAGAGACTATATTCTAAAGTATCTAAATCTCTTATAATCGATTTAGAAGACTTTTAATATTTCGATATCTATACGTTATTCTTAGAAAGATATTTAATTTAAAGAAATAAAGGTCGTATATCACGCTATTTGATTATAATTGTAAAGACTTTAGAGATTACAATTGATGCTATATTGCGATAATAACGTACATATTAATAATCTTAGAAAGTTCTCTATTCGCGAATTAGCTATAATCTTATTACGAGATATAGTAATATTATTAATAAAATAGAATATCTACTTAATCTTAATATAAATCTTAATTAAGATTAATAAGCTAGTAGATAACTTATTACGCTTTCGATATTAAAAGATCGCTAACGTATATCTATAGCTAAGATATATCTCAATCGCTCTATAGAGTTAAGGCGCGATTTATCGAATTTTAATATTATTAGATTATACTATTATAAGAGATAACTCGTTTTCTTTAATAAGATTTAATCGCAAAGACAAGAAAAACGTATATTACACTTATTAGGTTATATAGCGCTTATTGCGCTATTAATAAGAGCATACCTTTCTTTTTAGCGATCGTTAACTTATTCGCTAGCTAAATCGTATATCTTAATATAAGACGAGTTAAGATTAAGATTATTAAGATTTATTTAATAGATGTAAGATTAATTTATATTAATATAAGATATAAGAATCTTATAATGTTTTATAATTCTTAATTATAAAGAATTATTATCGATATTCGTACGGGTCGGAAAGGTGTGGTATCTGTTGAACATAGTCGTTTTCAACTTTTTTTAAAAAATTATATCTCTTTAATCTATTTATAGAATTTTATAATTACATAAGCGTTCGCTTAAGCCTTTTACGTATTTTTAGAATATAAAGAAATATCACGTAATATATTTATTAAAAACCCAATGGTAGTATGGAATATCTTATACCTTTCGATATGGTATTCGAAAAACTGGTCCCATACCATCAAATATACCACACCTTTCCGACCCGTAGATATTCGACGTCTACGAGACGAGATTAAAACGAAAGAACATTATTTAATTTTTAAAGATCTATTATTATAAATACTTACTTATATTAATTAAGAAAACGAGGCCGAAGTAACGCTTTATATAGTCTTTTATCTTATATTTATCGCATTTCTTCGTATAAGCGAGTTTATATATATTATATATAATCGTAAAGATTAGAACTTCGAGTAATAATTTCTTATTCGTCGCTCGATAAGACTATATAAGAAATATCTCGAACTTATATTTTTAGTATTTAAAACGAATCTCTTTCGTTAAGAGATAATATTTACTATTACGATATTAAATAATAACGCTTATGTAGTGAAGATCTTACGATATCTCTTTAGATGAAAGATTTTATTAAATAGCTCTCTCTTTTAATTAAATAAAGACTCTTTTATTAAAGAGCTAATTATCGATTAACTTCGTTAAATATTAATCTCGCTTAATATAAGAGATTATTATTTAAAATACTTCTTTTATAGAGAGATTACTACTTTAGCACGTGAGGTGAATCTTAGCGATAATAAGATTATACTATTAAGACGCTAAAAGTTCGATTTCTATCGTCTCTATATTACTACTTATTTTAAGCGAATACTTATTATATTACGAAGATATTAATATCTTTCGTCTTATTAGCGCTAGTGCTAACGATGCTCGTATTATTAGATCGTTATATAAAGTCTTCTGCGAGGCTCTTATATAACGTCTTTTAATTATTTAAGAGTTTTCTAGCGCTAAGGCACGTTTAGAGTCCTATCTAGACCTACTAACGATCTAGCTAAGTCTATTAACTATTAATCTTAGCGTTAAGATAATTTAATTAATTATTTATAGTATTATTTAATCTTAATATATATATCTTTATAAATAAGAATATTAATCGAATAATAAGACTATGAAATAATGTGTCTTATGATCCAGCCTCTGTTTTAGATATATAAGTATATACGAGAAATACGTGTTCTTGAGAGCACTATATGTATGGGTCTTATATTATTAGTTGACACTTTATTTAAATTCTTCTCACTTAGAGTAATCATATTCTTTTATTTCTCTTATTTACGCCTATATATAGCTATTTAATTAGACACTTTAGGTCTATATCGCATAGATATAGGGAGTTTTCTAGCGCTGGGGCACGTTCAGAGGCTTATCAGGATCTGCTAACGATTTAGCTAAGCTTACTGATTGCTGACCTTAGCGTTGGGACGACCCAATCAACTATCTACAGTATTGCTTGGTCCCGATATGTATGCCTTCATGAATGAGAACACTAAGCGGAGGATACAAGTGGACTAGCATTTAGCTTCCCTGTTAGGTCATATTGGCACTATCCACTTACCATTCGCCAGATACTAGCACCTCCTGTGAACAGCATCTCGTTTACAAGGAGTTTGTGTGTGGTTTCAAACATTACACCAGCTTCAGGAAAGTCATTGTGGAGTTTGGTCATGCGGCAGAGTCGCCGTACAAGTCTCAATCTGGAGGAAATAGTCCGCCTCGAGCGCCGGTCTATGCGGGGCGAGACTTTGAAGAACTGAAAGATGCTGTGGAGAGGGAGTTGGAGCGATCTCTTGGGTCATGCTTCTTTTGTGACCGTGATCATATCCGTTGTCTGGAGTTCCGCCCCCACTCCAGCGAGCCGATACCGGCAGGCCGTGCGCCATATATGACCAAAGACGGACTGACTACAGCATGGACGCTCGAAGGTGCTGGAATTGTCAGCAAGTAAGAGCAATGTTGTGCGTACGTGGATGTGGTGGAGTCGAAGCTTTCACGAAAGGCGACTCAAAAGTCGAGAAGCGAAGAACAGGTGAAAGAGGAGGCAGTTTGTGAGGCCTAATGTCTCTGCTCTTCTATTAATCATCAGTAGGATTGTTGTTCGAGGCATCTTGTCATGATAAGACCGTTTTAAGAAACGTTTTGTTGGTGAATAGCTCCTGATTAGCTCTCGTCGTGCCAGATTTAGAGTTGTCAGTAATCCCAGTCCAATCTGCCAAGTTTGATTATTCAGCATTTACTTCAGCCATCGGCCAAAATTAGACCCCTAATACTGATACTGCATATACTACAACAGAGGCATACTGCATCCGCTATCGCTAGATAGCTCCCCATTCTCTCTCGAAAAAAAGGTATAGGTCTAGTCACTCTGTGTCCGGAGTATGGTCCAATTACCGCTGACGTTGCCATTGTAGTATCGCCCTAGGCATGCGGAGAATACATAACCACGAGGTGGAGAATTTTCGCAGAGCCGAGGAGTGAAGGAGCGGAAAACATGACGACGGGAACTATGGAGGCATTTTTGAGCCTGTTTGCTACCAAGTTCCGGTGTACCTTCGGTAATACAGGTTGCTTCGTCTCTGATGTCCTTGTAATATATACACACTAGCGCAGAATGAGGCTCAACGCGAGCCTGCGGCACTCATCCAAGTAAGCAATGCTTGCACCGCCTAATCCCCTATCACCCCTCGTTATAGGCAGGATCATCAGAGTTGTCCATCGACTGTTCCTCCTTCCCGTTGCCCTATTTCCAGGCCTACATGGAATGATATCTCACAATTGCAATGCCTTTTTCCTGCTTGAACTTCCAGCGATCTGACAGTAGCATCCAGCACATTCAGCTTAGGAGCGAGGGCTATATGCTGATAATGAAGAATCTGCATCCGATCGGAGTCACTGCGAAGAAGATTCGCCTTTTGTGAACGGGCGGAGGTCGTTTTTTTAATTGCATTCGAAGCCGTGATACATTTTTAGGGGGTTGATTGAAGGCGCATTTCGGAAGCGAGCAAATTTGCATCTCCCCAGTCTTCAAAGATTACAATGGCACCAACCCCTCATATCCCTTATGGCCTTGTCGCTCCTTGGTCTCATGAGTTAATCGCAAACCGCATTGAGTGATCAGATATCCATGAGGGATGAGAAGCTCCAGGTATCATGAAGCCTTTGAATTTCTTTCTATTATGCCTCCCATAGAAACTCAGGCCAAGCGCCTTGCTGGCAGCGTTTCCAACGGATCAACTTTGTAACAACGCACCTCGTGAAGCATCAAGGGCGCATGACAGAGCGATGAGCGATGGTTCTGACAAGTCCAGATGTCTTCAAGCATTCGGGCTTCTCTTGAGTGTCAAGATAACAACTCTTTATAGAACGAACTTTGCGCTCGTCACCAGCAAGTCGGATAAAGTTCCAAAGACAGCCACGTCGCTTGCCAGACTCTTCTAGGTTAGGCATTTGCTTAGCTGAACCAGCTGTTCACAATATAGATAAGCACAAAGAAGAGATGACGTACAGTCTATTGTAATTCATCTAACCCCCTTCCTCCAGGCACTATTGCAACCAGGCCAGGCCGCCTCAGAGAGAAGAGTCTTCGTCAGCTGCTCCTTCTTATGTATTTTTTAGCTCCCCTCTGGGATACGCTTCCTCTTGGCAAGTTGTTGCCGCGCTACTTCTATAGTAGGAGATTTTGCTACCGTCTCCTGCAATTAGGACAATCAAGCTCTAAGGGATCAGATTACCTTAAGTACTATTCTCATGGTATCTTCGAATATAGTATAGGACTACCGAAAGAGAATGATCCTGAAGAGTAACCAGTGTTAATGATGCAGAAGGCCTACTCCATCAGATTGGCTTGACCGCAGAGTCTTCAAGCCGAGATCTCCACTTAGTTGCATGCAACCAATGAAACCTCCTTCAAAAACTATACAATCCAAGCATAAAGAATTTTCGTTTTAACTCCAAAGTTTACATTGAAGGTACAGACAACGAGCAGTCTATATCTCGTCATACCACTCATCAAGAGGAAGTCAAGCTGGCGGGAGCACTAAAACGGACCCTTCACCAAGAAACACCCCGTCGTATGCAAAAGTAAAGTCAATATCTACCAGACGATTTTGCGCGATGATAGCCCAGAGCACGAACAATGCTCTCACTAGATTTTCCCAAGAAAGCGTATCAGGCCCATGCACGTTCACAACAACATTCCCCGATATGCTGATCCCATTGACGTAAGCTCCAACCGCAGAGTTGTCATGCGGCGCGGCATCTGCAAAGGCCTCTAGAAGCGCCGAGAAAAAGTCCGGGAAAGGCGCATGCCGGTCTCCAAGCTCGTATGTGGCTATGAACTTGCTGTCGTCGGGGTATCTAATCTTTCTAGTACCCTTTACTAGGCCACCTGTCGGCTGACTGCTATGCGTGACTTGCAGAGTAGCTGTCGAGTTACTGGCATCGATTAGGCTCAAAGTGCGGTTCACCTCGCTTCCCAGGGAGCTGGACTTTTGCAACCATTTCAGGTACCCTATCTGCTGATTTTGGAGGAAGAGCCCAGCATAAAGCCTAGGGACAAAGCCACGCTTTATTAATGCTTTCTCGGCTAGAGCGGTGCCAGCCTTGTATAGGGCTACAACAGCATGTTTGACCAGAAGGCTACTTGATCCTTGGGGCCAGGGACTGATAACCAGCATTTCCCGCCATGATCGCATTATAAATCCCTCTAACAAGGCTTCGTTCCAAGAACGTAAAGCCAGATACTTCATCGTTTCCATAACAGTGTCAAATACCTCCCAGCGTTGCAGTGACGGTTCGCGGTCGAATAGCAGACGGGCTTCAAAACCAGGTATTGGGTCTGGTATGGTGAGGCTAGATGAGCTGAGAGTTTGGCCGTCAGTAGAAGTCTTGAAAATCCTGAGAGCACTAACGTGGCTGGATCGAGGTTACTAGAGGAAGCATCGCTCCCTGTAATCCGTTGGTTGTTCGAAATCGTTAGGGAAAAGACTGACGTGATATGGCATATCAAAAGGGCTGACTTGCATTTGAATGGAAGCATTCTGAATAACAGTCGACTTAGATTCCAAAAACCACAGTGATGTTGCACAATGGAACGACATACGGTGGTTTATTCGAAATACAATGTACAAGTCCAAGCGCGTATCGCGAGCGGCAGAATCGCAACAACATTTCGCACAGGCGGCCACGCGCTACGTACAGGAGTGTGTGGGTACAGATCTCAGGAAGGTTCCCGGTCTTCTAGGCGCTTATGCGCAGAGAGGCATGGCTGAGTGAGGAAAGTGTTACAGTATTTAGTCGAGTGTCCTTATCATTTGACTGGAAATGCATTCAAACTTTGTTTACTTAAGCCCACGCAAATTGGCAACCCACTCAAATACTGCTCAGGTTATATCACTGTTATTAATGAATCTGACCGTCCGGACTGCAACTTCGTTCTTTAACAATTTCTTAGGCGGTAGTATCAGGACTCGACACGGGCATCTTGGCGATCTTCAATCGGATTCTGTTGGCACCCTTGAAGTTACATCTTCAAGTAATACAAATAAACATGAATTCACGCTTCTATGCCGCTATATGCAACTACCCTGCCCCTCATCCGGTCATTCCCTTGGAGCTCTTTCACCCAGGTGCGACAATACTCATCCATCACCCAGCGCAGAGCAGCGGAGCAACTGGTCTTGACTGCCGCATCTGCTTCATTGTCACTCCTCTCACTGTTTCAAACTCAATAGCCATCCAATCACGAGACGAGAGTCTGTCCATCCTGTATCGCCAAGTTTATCGCCGCGGACTCAAACATGAATAAAGCCCACCGAGTCATTGGTCCTTTGCGGCCACAATAAAAGGGTAACAAGAAACGTGCCTTCATTTCTGTCTTGGAAAAATCGGTTCTTGTTCACTGGGGAGGAAGCGAAAAACGAACGAGCTTAACTTTCTGATGCATCACAGACCCAAGCCATCTTCGCTGATGCTTGCGGAGTTGGAGCCTGCCAGTCCCGAGGCGAGCTCAAATCGAGAGCCATACTATAATCTCCTTTAAAACCGCGTAGGCGGTCTTTACATCAACGGCGATCAGACGTTCACGGATCTGCACCGACGCGGTTTCTACGCTCGGGATGGCAGCCGGGTACGCCCTAGCAGTGGCGACGAGATCTTCACAGCTATCGCCCATATACCGGGGCTGATGAACATCTGTTCGCATTGCAAGGTCTGGACTTAGGAGAACAACGCGTGTGAGCACATGATATGTAAGTATCATGTGTGATAAGTTGCCTGCTCAAGGTTGATATGCGACTCGATTGCATTAGGTAGTTGGTGCAGATTGAAGTCTACGGGCACTGCATGGGGGACCATATTTGTACCGTGAGGTATAGGAAACAAATCAATCGCCGTGATAGCTTGCACACTTCATAGGGAATCCAGATTTATTGGCGAAGCAACATGCCGATGGAGAGGAGAATCAGAGAAGATCGATATGCATGGACAGTGAGTTTATATGCACAGAGATAACAGGAAGGGAGCGTTGAGGGAGCTTTGCGAGCTTCACGATTGCGAGTACATCTTGACGAGTACTGAAACGACGACATCGCCACGAAGGACGAAGAAAACCCCTGGGTAATTATTACATGTTTTCCTCCCATTACACGGTCCCTGTATGAATGAGGAGTTTGTCCTTGCGCTCACTCCGCGCTGATTGTACCGATTGCCGGTTGAAGTCTTACTAGCTGCAAAATCACTCCGGTGAACATATATTGTTAGGGACATTTAGATAAATCAACCATCATTACTGTTAAGCTTCGTACACCTGTCCACCAACTTAGTGACAGGTACCTGCCTTCACGGGTGCTCCATATCGGTCCTTGCCTGTTGATTGGGACAGCTGTGACAAGGTTTTCCGGCGCACGCGAACAGTAAAAGAGCGTCCATCGAGTGGTGAAAACCATTATACACCGTATCATAGATGCCCGGGTCGCAGGAGACGGGCAGCAAAAGTCCAATCATCATTCCACTCTCCCGCTTTTTCTCACATCCTTCTTAGTTCATTCTCAGATTTCAGAATCAATTTCTCCAAGCCACGGCAAGGCCAAGACCATGAACCGCATATAGTACACACCTTGCGGCATTATCCAGTGCTTCCATTTGTAAAGAGGAACCAAAAATAACACGATAAATAACACATCAATATCAACTATTAAAAGAATGGCAGAACCAAAAAAAAAAAAATATACATACAGCAGCTAGTATTCGCTGGTCGTCACCGACCCAACTACTAATTAGCCGATCTGAGGCTTATCTTTGGCTGAGCGGACGGGAAGCCGAGTTTTCAACAGTCTATGGCCGTATGTGAGAAGAAATTTTTTATTTGAATATATATCCACTATAGATTAAGATAGGGAAGAAAAGGTCGTGTTACCGGACCTGCAGTTAGTAGTACTGAGCTAAGAATAGTGACGCCGAGCTTCTTTACGAAAGCCAACATTATCATGGGCTTGTGGGCTTTCGACCAAGTTGACGGTTCGAATATTAGCCAGCGTGTGCACTTTGAGTTGTCAATGAGCTAGGAGTCGGGAGCTGCTTTACAGACGCGCCTGGTGTATTTGCCAAACGACATCAGTTGGGAGAAAGGTTCTTTGAGGATATAATCATTGTCGATTTTCGCTCTACGCTACCGGTAGCATTGCCGTCGAGGGGTTTATACATGCCTTCCTGTATTGCTGTGTGTCTACACTCTACAGACATTACTGATGCACATATGTGGACGTGTGATGGCAGGAAACTGCTGTACTGCAAATATATATACCCATTGAACGTATCTAATGCCTTTTCTACAATTCATATGCGTACAGCGTGTCGCAGACACCTTTATTCGCCATCAGTCCTTATACGATATGGTTGGTTCTTGGTCTCATTCACCACTAGAGCTGCTGAGAGCATCCGGTCTTATTTTGGCCACGAACTCCTGTTTTTTTTTGCGTTGATTTTTGCTTGGCACATGCTTGCCATCATGCGAATAGCCTGCTGTAGATTGGTTAAGACTTGACATAATCTAATGCTTCGCAAAATGCTTTCGGGTCGCGGTACGCCACACCTGGTGCTATCTCGCTTAAACCTGTGCGGCTACCCACCAAAAAAAGATAGTTTCTGGACATCAGCTCGCAGAACTTTAGCACGGAACTACCATAGAGGAGGAGCTGGGATGAAAAAGAGAGCACAACAGGTGGCCAAGGCTCCCTCGACTAGCGCATCCCAGCGGAACGGCAGTTCTGCGGCCTTTGCCTCGGTAGCCTCCAGTCAAGCTGTGTCTTGCAAAGACCCACAAGCTACTAGACAAGTAGGCGTGAACAGAGATAAACAGGTACGAGAAAAGGTACAAAGATTGCTCTTTCAGGTATGGTCAGTCCCATTCACGCTTCCGAGAAAGGGAACGTGAGATTGCGATTGAGAGTGTTTCTGCGGCAAGGCTCCCGATGGTCCAAACCGTCGGTTCAGAGGCCTGGACCAGTCCAAATTGAAGCTATTTAGATGGTCCGTAGTCCGTCTAAAGGATTAAACGGTCCAAAACACCAGTGGACGGTCCGGACCACTAGTCCATAGGCTTTAAGGCCTCCATAGCCCCATCCTCAGTCAAATTGCTCATAATAGCGTAGAGATCTTCCTCTGTAAAGACATCCAATCTAAACCACGACTCCAAACACTCCAATAGCTTAATGTTTTCACTCTTAAGACTATTCGCTAGTCTGAAATAGTGTGCTTATCAATACGACTAATATCGAACGATTTTTTAGAAATATTAGGGCTAGGGCTCAGGGTTCGAGCTGATTAGTAATTTTTTTTTCCCTGAGGAAATAGAAATATGGGAGGATCCCCAGGTACGTGTGGGTAGAAGGATTGCTGACTATCTAGGATGGCGAGTGGCCAGCTATCTACTCAGCGGCCAAGACCTCGGCTAACGTGTTGACTAAGCAACCCAGTCACAGAAATGTCTTTTTTTGACTATTAGGCCTAATCGATTACTCGATCTTAAACCATTAAAACTAATAGTCTAGACCGGTGGTCCAACACGCTGGACCGGTCCAGGACCGTCCAGCAAAATCATTGAACCAGTCCAGTGGACCAGTCCAACTAGTAGTCCAATGGTCCAGGCTCGGACCATCGGGAGCCTTGTTCTGCGGCAACGCTCCCAATGGTCCACCAACTAACTACCAACTAATAGTCCTGGACTGGTCCAAACTAATAGTCCATGAACCAGTCCAATGATTTCATAGATAGTTGGTTAACTGGTCCAGATCGTATGGACTATCAGTTGGACTATTAGTGGACTGGTCCAAATAGTGACGGACTGAATTTGTTGAGGGCTTGAGGCCTATGTATATCTGGGTCCGATAGGCGTATTTTTAGTAGCGATTAGAGAAAGAATTTTTTCCCACTGATCTTTCAACATATTCTTTGACTAATTCTTCAACCACGTCATCATGGCACCAAGTAACGATGACTCTGATCTATTAGATAGGCCAGCAAGCCTGAGAACACCATTTAGTATCGCCGCTAGATCCGTGGCGTCCTTCTCTAAGTCTGCTAAGAACACACGTAACGTACTTAGTTGAAATGCTGGAAGACTGAGCTGGACTATCAGTTGGACCAGTCCAACTAATGGTTAGACGGTTTAGAAGTTGGACGGACTGTGGACTGTGTAAATAGCTTCAATTTGGACCAGTCCAGGCCTTTGGACGGACTAGTTGGACTGTTGGGAGCGTTGTTCTGCGGTGCGGTTTTATACTTATCTTACTGCCGCCAGATGATCGAGAAGATTCGAGAACGTGGAATCCTATGCAATTTGGTCATGCATTTTGTAATGAGCTGATCGAGATTGTATATTTCTCTATGTTCGTTACCGGTAGGTAGAAGTACCCCGTACCCAAATTACCTCGAAGCCCAATGATTAATGTTACTCATGCATGCTGTTGCATATGAGGGATCTTGTTCGGTTGAATAGGGCTGCATCGCCGGATCTTAGCCGGCGCAATACGTGGGGAACTTTGCCTTTTTGGAGTCTTTGTTCCCTCATTTCTACTAGTCTCTCACTTCCCTTGGTGAAAGGGGGACGAGGCGATTGGACGATGGTGGTACGGGGAGAGCTAATTTCTTTTTCTTGACTTAATGGAACGAGCATGTGCGTTGTTGTGGGACAAACCTACAGACACGCTGCAGGCCTTGGATTTGCCCGGCTTCCTC
Organism: Xanthoparmelia taractica; assembly: GCA_033085395.1. Lineage (NCBI taxonomy): Eukaryota > Fungi > Ascomycota > Lecanoromycetes > Lecanorales > Parmeliaceae > Xanthoparmelia > Xanthoparmelia taractica. Next base: position 44,999 of record JANQBS010000107.1, on the reverse strand, counting down.
AAGCCACGTCGGACATGCCGCCTTGGTAAAGGATCCATCTCCGATGATATAGTTCGCTATCGGGTTTTTCGTCTATCAAGGGCATCTTTTGCCGAGCTACAACGGCCGTAAGTACGCCGGACCTGGTTGCAGCAAGGTTCGCCCCGAAATCACATGCAAGCCTACCGTGCACCCTAACAGACACTACCTATATTGCCGATCCCTTCCTTCATGGGAGTCAATGTGTCTATCCCATTGTCAAAAATCCAGTGTTCTCATAGTATGATGTGTGCCATGATGGTGTGGAATATAGCCTGGACCTATGGGTTGGCCTTGCATGCTCGTTTGCTAAATGACGGGCCCTGCGCTTCTTGTTATCTGGACCTCTGTAATGGAAAGCCACTTTACGTCAGCAGCTTTTGTATGTGGAGCCGTGTACGACCCAGGTCCTTACACCTGCCTTTGAAGGCGAAAGTGCCACTGTCGCCAGTTTCCGTTGAAATATAAAGGAGATTCAGTGATATAGGTCTTAAAGATTGAATGACAACGGTAATTCAATTATGGTTGCCCTCCCTGTGGTGGCCGGGCTTAGGGGGTTGAGAGGCTCTTGGCATGCCTTTCAACCCTTTCGACGTCCTAGGATTCGCTCAAAAATGATAGCATCCGCGCCCCCACCGTTGCTGTTGACGCCAATGGATAATCTTATGCCCCGTAGGCATGTTCCGAAACTCCTTTTCTTCTCAGAGTCACCAGGATCAGACGTGTCCACGATGGTAAAGACATTTCGAGACGGTCTGTCGAAATCTCTGGAGGCCTTACCTACGCTTTCAGGTACTCTGAGAGGTGTCGGTCAGAAGGGCGCGTTATGTGTGGCCGCTCCGTGGAGTAACGTCGACGAAATTTTGCAAGTGAAAGACCTGAGGCACGAAAGAGGAATGGACTATCGGAGCCTCAGAGACAAAGGATTTCCGGTGGACGACTCAGACAAAGACCTGTTATTGCCTATGGATGATATGACGAAGACAGACAAGTCCGTTTTACTTGTTCAGATCAACATTATAAAAGGCGGGATCATCATCGCGCTATGCACCCATCACAGCTATACCGATGGAAGTGGCTCCGTGGCAATTACCAGCGTGTGGGCTGCATGTTGTAGGGGAGACGATATTTCGCCCTGGCTCACCCGAGAGATGACGGACCGCGATCGACTGATGCGAGGCTGGGGGAGTGCAGACGTCGCCGAATTCCCCTTGCTCGGCACGCCTCCAATCGAAGAGAAAGCTCCTTCCAGCAGCTTGCTACACCACAATGGCACTACCGGGAAAGCCGAGCTTGAAGCAATTCCACAAGCTCAAGAAGCATTCTTTTTCTTCCCGAAGTACAACTTGGCCGTACAACTTGGCCGCATTGAAAGTAATGGCCTCAAAGGGGAAATATGGAGAAGGTGGCGACGCGTGGATTAGCACCAGCGACGCACTTTTTGCCCTGCTCGGCTGCTGCATCCACGCTACGAACGACGCGAATTCATGGCTAAGGGGCGACAAGAGCCCCGAACTCTGGCTACCGGTGAATGTACGGCGCATCCTTGACCCGCCTTTACCGGCAGGCTACATTGGTAATGCGCTATTCCTCATCATCGTCTCCGCACCCAGTCGTACCATGGAGTCGACGCCGGCCAAAGTGGCCGAAATAGTGCATTTGATACGCAAGCAGATCAAACAGCTCGATGAGCGATCGATTCGAAAAGCGATCTCGGCGCTGTCAATGGTAGGAGACGCAGCGGCAACAGTGCTTCCGTCTTCATCACCGTCTGAAGAACCAGTTCGTGTTACCTCGTGGGCGAATCTGGGCTATTATGATTTAGACTGGGGCTATACCATCGGAAGTAGAATTGAGAGAGTTAGGTACAGGCCCATTAGCCGCACCGGGTTCTGTGTCATCTTGCCAGAGCTTAGGGGTCCTCATGTTGAAAGCAAGGATTGTGGGCTGGAGGTTGTTGTGGCTACCTCTGACATAAAGCATATGGAGCGCTTGAAGCAGAATGAGCTGTTTATGAGGTTTGCAGAATGCAGATGTAACTAGGCTGGGGAAGCAGCAACATGATATAACCCAAACAGACCGCTGACTTCTGCAGCAAAAGTCACCATGCATATTCTAGTAAGTCCACCATATTTTGCGCTAGAAGGTCAGAAAGCCTTGTCAACTCCTATCATACGGCGTCAATAGAGAGTCCTAGTAGTCAGAAAAGAGGCATCATATGCTTGCACCCGCAAATGGAGGTTCTTACAAAATGCCCTTCACGTTTGTGAAGTCGAATTCCTCATCACCGTCCATGATTCGGCGCAGGCCTTGCTGGAATGGAGCTATGATCTGGTAACATTTAGTCAGCAGACATAATTTGGCCCCCTCAACTATCATCATACGACTTCCGAGCGCCCAAGTCTTGCACACTTACCAGCTTGAGCATTTGTGACATTAATAGTAGTATATAGGAAGATAAATGAAATATTCATTGCTTCCCGGTCTTTGAGATTTTTACATTGGAGTTGGTTGGGGGAATGGGTGTAAAATTGTCAAGAGGCACACTCAACGAATTCGGCTGCAAGTGTTCTGGCAAAAAGGCGTTTGCTGATAGATTGATTTGTTGTCTTCAAGATCATAACATTCATCAAATCGCTAAGCTAACAAAATACGTATCCGTGCATGATATCCCAACCCACTCCATTTGGTCACCGATGCATCTTGCTCTACCTGGCACTAACGGTTCTTCTCAATAACCATCCTGAAACCACAGGACTTTAATCCTCAAGGACAGGATCCAGCGGGTGGAATTCAAGACAATGCCCCTCCACGCTATCATCGAACTTCCCAGGTCCCATACTCGGTTCCAAAAACCTCTTTACCTTCACATAACTCTGCCTCTGATGCTGGAGCAAGCTCTCATCATACGGAAATAACTCATGAAATTTTTCCTCTGTGAGGATTCCGCGAAACTCAGCAGCCTCATACCTCTCAAGTACAATCTTAAACACCAACTTCTTAAAACCATTCAGACGCGTAAGCTGCTGGTAGAGAATACTGTGATCGAGACCTGGCGCGGATCCCTCTTTTCCGTAATTGGTCATGACGATGCATGATTCTCGGATGATTTGCTTGTCGAAGAAACCCGAGATGACATCAATATTGAACGGCAGTGCGCCGTGTGGGCTTGTGTTCAGGCGCAGATCCAAGTGGCGGACCGTGGCTACGGATGCTGAGCCAAGCTGTGACCAGTTGGTGCGGTTGACGAAGCCGAGGTTTACTCGAAGGACCGCGTATTTGGATACGAGCTCGGATGCCTCCGCGTTGACAAATTTGCTGAGGCTGAGGATGCTGAGATTACCGGCCGCGATGGAACGGCGGTAGATTTCGTCGCGGAGCTCACGAGGTAGCTGGAGCAGGGGAAAGAGGTTTTTCTTCGATGTTTAATGTAAAGGCATATTATTCACTACTATCTCCTTAATAAACTCAATGGACGTTGAAAGACTGTTATTGGCGGACGACATCGTACGTACCTCCGTTCTGATAATCCGTGTTGTCGGATATCTTCCAGCAAAATGAACTCTGGAGATACACGCCGAATATTTTGAGACTCTTAGAGCAGAAAGACCTATCAATATATAAGGCAAGAGCTGTGCCTGTGTCATCGTAAGCAAAGTGACAATGGCACTCAAGGTCACAAGGAAGCGACAAGTGACAGTCTGCTGCAGTCTGCATTGGAGAACACTCTACAACGATGAACGGCGGCTCTAACCAAGCATCTTCTCACACCGAATGTCATGGCGAATAGAAGATATAGATACAGGTAGTAGAGCACCAGTACCTATTCAAAAGCCTAAAGTACTCGTCCCTGATCTTTTAACACCCTGTCATTCCACACATCATCCCTGGCGACATGAAAATCTGTTGTCCATCTCGACATTTGGTTTAGCTTTAAAGCTTATTGGGTGAAACCTAAGACAATGGGTATCGACACTCATGTCCAGAACCGCTGGTCCGAGTGTGGTCTCCAAGGTAAGAAAAAGTCTATAACACGCAAGCAGCCACGTTTTCTCATCTTCTTCCTGATTGAGATCCTTGTCATACCTTATTCTGATGTTCAAAGTATTGAATCCGATTAAACGTGTGATAGCTTGCCATTCAGTCAGTCGCTTAAGGCAGCCCCGAAGTGGGGAACAAGGGTCAGCGACGAGGGTCAGACATCCACCAAAGTCTAGATATATGGTGCACCACTGACGCGCGACAGTTCTTCCACCAAGATATGTGATAATTTTTGTATATTTGTTGAACTGGCCCGTCCGTAGGTGGTCAAGAGTCAAGTTGAAGTGGAGTTCAACCCTTTGTATTGCTGATGTGGCTCTGAGTTCAAGGGAACCTGTAAGATGGAATATTCCTTTTACTGGGAACCAGGGCGACGCTTTGCGATCAGAATACCGAAAAGCCAACCGGAGAACAGCGCTCTTGCTGAACACGTTTACAGCTTCGTTGTGTACCAGCTTGTTTATCCTCATGACACTAAGGTCTCCGATCACGATCAAGGGCTCGTAGATAAGTTGACGAAGCTCGGGCGGTAACCGCAATAGTGGAAAAGTTGTCGCACTTGAGGATTCTAACGATGGTCCCGTATGCGTCTCCTGTGGTGTACTACCGTGTCCAGGAGCAGTGGGGAGGCAGGGACTCATATCACGATGGCCAAGGTTGCTCAAGCTGCGGAGATTCGACTCCATCTCTCTGTTTCCGTTGAAGTCACCGACTTTGCGGATGTCCATGGCGTCGAAGATTGGGGCGCCTATAGAAGACAAACTCGCGGTCTGGGGTTAAGGTTGTGCTGCACTTAGGTTCGCATTATGGTAGAGGATGTTTGGTTGTTACTATTGGTGATAGTAGATGCTTTTATAGAAGGAGGTAAGAGAGATGGAGATGAACAAGAGTGAAGTTCGTGAAGATGAAAGGTAGTACAAGGATTACGTCTTTTTAGCGTATAATTAGCTTCCCCCAGCCCTAACCCTAAGCCATGGTAAGCAGCAGCTTCTGGCCAGTAAGCATACAATCCTCGTGGATCATCCTATGGAAGCTCATAGCTAGTCACCAGTACTTGCAGAAAAGTAGTTCTTTACCTGCAGGTGCAGCAAGACTAAAGACTGTGGAGGATTTCCGCCGCCCAGCCAAGAAGCCCCTCCAAGTGTTGACGCCGAAGCACGTGACTCTGGCGTTCAAGTCCTGCAAGGCTGCCTTCATACCCTTTGCATTTATCGATAAATGTCGTTACCAAGGCAATTGTGCCTGAATACTAACCAGCCGATGCAATTATTTGCCATTCAACACTAGGCAATAGATCTCCTAAGCTTTACCGCCTCCGTGCTAGCAACCGTTCAAGGCGTACCCAGTGACGCTCAGGCTGTTCTAGATAAGGCTGTAACTATCTCGCGTTAGCATTTCTGGTGCATCGGCAAGCGGCCAATATGCATGTTTCAGGTTCGATGCTACAAGCGGAAAGAGAACTTTCAAGTATACATTGCTGCAACAAATGTTAAAAGACTCCGATCATGTACATAGTCGGTCTCATTGCATGACTGGTACCGTCATGCGAGGGTTCCTCTAAGCATTGTTTAGTCCAGCTCCATACTTGGAGAAACATCGCCTCGTTAACCACTGATTAGTGAATCAATAGCTTTCACCGTGTCTGTGTGATGCGCAGTGTTATAGCCGCTAAGGGCATAAAGGTCGTTCCGAGATAGCTAAAAAGTCTACGCTAGTTGACAATGATCATTATGGTCTTTGTCACTCAATATCCAAGAGATCTTTATTATTGCAGCGTCATAACACAGACAGGTGGCTCTTCTCTGTGCACTGGTGCAGATACTGCGGGATAATTTGGATTGCAACACAAACTTCAACACCCATGTAAACTCCCAACCTCCGTGAATACTCCGGCCGCTCACTTCTACCCGCTTTCTTCTTACGGCTGGTCTTTATAATCGAAGAAGGTTGGCCAAGCACACGGTGAGAAAGAGAACGAGACCCAGACATGTGCCCAGCGGTAGACATGTCGTTTGGTCAGAGCGCTCCTCTCAACCAGATGATTAGAGACCCTCGAGAGGCTAAGAAGTCAACGGACGAAACATTCTCTTTTCTCAAATTACCCCCTGAGCTTCGTGCGATGATCTACGAACTGCTTATCCAGGCTGGAGATCTCAGCATATTGACAGTCTCCAAGCTTGTCAGCAAAGAGGCAGTCCATCATCTCTCGAAGGTTGGGATACTTCGAGTCAAACTGGGAACGCTAACCATCAGCAATGTAACCGTCGCTTTGACGGCTAAGATGACCCTTTCCGGCGTTCTCACCCTGACTGCTCCAGACTACATCCAACACCTCGACCTCTGCTTCGACATAGTACGTCGCCCGTGGATCTCCATAGACACACAACTCATCGAATGTTTTAGTGGTAGCCAAATCTCTCGGAGGTCTTACAAAGTCACAATCTTGTTCGGCATTCTAGGGGCTACCCCGTACTCAATGAAAGAGACCCAGACCTACCCGGTGATTGCAACTCTGACTGGATTCCAAAAATTGACGCTGAAGCTTGCGTATCGCAAAGACGCTACTCAAGAAGCTTCAATAATTAAGCGATATAAAGACCTCCGGGTGGCCTATAATCAGGATGTAGCGCGTTATATGCTCTTGAACGACTATAAGACGATCTCGAAGTTTTTGTCGATGACGCTCGGACCCGCTGGTTTTGATGATAGTATAAGGGGGCATCATCTGATATTCTGGCCAAGAGCATACAAGCTTCATGGACAGCCTTGAGACAGGTTCACAGGTGTACGGAGGCTGCAGTTGTACGTCTACAAAGGCATATCATAGCAAGTGAGATAAAATGCACTGGAGAAAAAGCTGAGATAGATTTCTGACGTTGCTGACGGCAGTCCAACTAGATTTTCTTTTCGCTATGATTGCCCGGTGAAACATTATGCGTAACATTCTAGCTTCTTACTTACTTTCATGTCACAAGAGTATACCCCTTTTCCAGGTTTCGAGTTCTTAACCTTCTGTGTGCCCTAGCGGCCTGTCTAGGCCTGCTGATGACCTAGCCAGGCCAGCTGGCTGCTGACCCTAGCATTAATATGGCAGAATCATCTATCTAGAGTACTGCTTGGTCTCGATGTGTGCATTATGCCTTCATGAATGAGAGCACTAACTTATGATACCGTGAAAGTTGAAAATAAACAGTTGAACTGCACTTTGAACACCCTTCAAATTGATTGTCTACTACTGTACTAGTCAACCGATAGCTTGATCATCCACAACCTAAAGATCAATATGGCCGTAAGCCAAGATGCTGAAAATCCACCTTGATTCATGGTCAAACCCATCCGTGTCAAGGCTTACATCTCTCCCACCGCATTTGTTTGCTACGCCTTTCGCGGATGGAAGATCACACGTAACCCATCGATATCAAGTTCCACGTCGCCTTGCCCAAGATGCGTCTTGAAACCCGCTTTTAGTATCCTAGCAAAGCAACGATCTCCCCTCGACTTGATCCACGCTCCTCTCTTGTCCTCCGGAATCGAAATAGTGCGCCGCAAATCGGAATCCAAGCGCATCACCACCGTGTCAAAGTTGGTGAGCCCTTCTATCGAACGAGCGATGCCCTCAAATAGCATTGAGGTAGTATTAGGAGCAAAGTCGAAGACGATTGTGCAAGTTCCATGTGTGACAGGAGAATCTCCGAACATACGAAGGTGCGAAAAGGCCTTTGCATATACCTGCAAATCTCCAGGTAGAAACTTACACCTCGATCTGATCCGAACCCTGAGATCTTGGATTTTGTCCACGATGTTTGCTGTCGGTAGAGTAAACTTGCGAAAAACGAGCTCTTGGTTGGAGACGTCGAGGTCAAACCCCATCCTGAAAACCCCTTTCTTATAGATCAAATCCATCCCTTCGGCGTTCATCACTCTGGAGACACTCATGAATTGCGGATGTCCAGAAGCGATGAGATCGGAGTATATTGGATCACGAAGCTCGCGTGGTAGCTTCCCGAAAGACGGGCCAAGACCTCTGGCGAAATTGGTGAGTGGGACGTCGATATCGTACAGGGTTTTTTTGAAGCCCTGAAGGGACATGTGCTTTCCGGATTGATCTAGTTCCATGCTGGCGTGCTGCTGTAGTGATCTTGTGCAATTTGCTGATCCGTGCACTCTTGTACCGAAAGAAGTGAGCCTAGAGGTAGAAGCAGAAAAGAATATCGAGCTTTGGGATAGAAAGAGACACTGAGTGAGAAATGTGTTAAGGTGTTGAGCGAGAAATGTGTTAAGGCGTTGAGCGAGAAATGTGTTAAGGTGTTGAATGAGACTGTAAGTGTTGCGACACGATGCACGATCTACATACAGCCGGTGCGTGTTGTTTCTGGATTGTGCAGCAAATATTTGAGAGGATGAAGTTGGGCGTTTATATCACGGTCGACTTCGTCGATGCAGAATATTTGTGGACCTGCCACGGCCTGTCTTCGGAGTCGGCTTACAACTAGGGCTGGTTGTCTGAGCTTCAATATCTGCCTTTTATGAGCGTGAGAATTTACTCGCCTTTTAACTGTGACTTTTAATGCAAATGTTTTGTTGATGTGACGTTGGTAAGTAGACAATGAAGAAGACAATGGAGAGGACAATGAAGAGGCAGAGGGAACAACGATGATCTATTACTAGATTTTGTTCCGGTGACTTTTGAAACAAAATATTTTTATCTCGTTCTAGTGAAACCGTTTCAAAGTATACATAGATTGACATGAATCAGATTTCACTTTTCGAGGTAGGTACTACTTTTTGATATTTCTGCAGCCCAAACCTACATGCCTCTCACATCCTCCTAATATTAGAGCCACCATATCTGCCACAGTTACTGTCCGTTTCTTACCTTCAACCAATATCTCAGATGCCTCGGCGTGCTCCTTGGATACTAAATTTAGCAATAACCACGCCCCACTATGATCATTTCCGCCAATCCCGACTCAATTGAATCCCATGTCCGCACAAAGAAATGCCTCATACTCCCAAACCGTACAAAGACAACCCCGACCCCGAGAATAGAAGCATTGTAACTTCTTAGTCTTGTTTTCCGTGGCAAATCGCTCAACTTCCCAAAAGCACTCCAAAACCCCAAAGGTTTCGGAGATTGCTATCAATTCCAGAACACATTTGACACGAAAAAAGCACTTCACTTCACATCTCCTCCCCCAATCAGGGACACTATCCACAACATAAATTCACGCACAACCCTCTTTATCCGGACTGCGGTTCATCATTTGATCGTGGCGTGGATAGTTTGAAATTGCTGAGAAAACCGAGGGCGTTACCAACCGTTCACTACGTCTCCTGTTCCAGGCCGCATGTTGTAGAATGCCTTCTTGGAAGATGATTTTGCTTGACCATTATTGCATTTCCCGGTATGCTGTCATTGATTCAGGGGAGCAAAAAGCATTACAGTGGGCCCGAGATCATGAATCTGATCGTGGCTCCATTTGTCAGTTTAGGAAGCAAAGGACTGAGTGTGCTCATTTTTTTGGGTGTCTGTGAGGTCTGGCTTTGATGCTCGGGAGTCGCTCAGAATGCTACTTGATGTCAGCGAAAGACACGTTCAAGCATATATATATATATATCTGTTATCGACTAACACGGAAAGTGTCGTGAGCTCCAGCGCTGGGCGACATCGACAAACAACACCGTTCTTCTATGGACTTGGCTATAACAGCGTTCCTTGACACACATCACAGCTATATAACCAACCGACCCTCACGATATCATGCCTCGCTCAGTCAAACCCACCGACCCTTATCAACTTTGATTCTTCGCCTCCCAGTCTCCAACCCGACCGAACATCCAAACCATAGGAACTCAACCTCCTCCCAACCAACAACCAACAAACCACCATGTGCCTCGGCATCTTCCACATCCACATAGAATGCCAGCACCTAAAGAAAATCCACGTCGTCGACCCCTGCCCCCAAGCTGCCCCACCAACCTGCCCCAACCTCACAAGCATCCACTCAATAACCATCACCGCGCCCCGGCTCTGCCTCGCATGTTTCCGTCAAAAAGAAGCAAGGATGGACGCCGAATTCGAAAACACGAGGATAAACAAGCAAAATGAGATTGCGAGGGTGGACGAACGTTTCGCCAACGGGTTGGTGACGAATGAGGAGAGCGCGAGAAGGCTGAGGGGGTATCGGGAGGAGTGCGAGGATGATATTGTGCAGGCGAGGGCGGCGAGGGATTTGAATATTAGGCTGTTTAGGCATAGGCAGGGTGTTTGGGGTGATGGATGAATGGTACATGAGGTTGGGGAGAAGCGGCAGCGAGAGGTTGAGACAGGTTTGTATTTTGCCGCGAGCTGAATCATTATTAAAAGATATGAATGTTGAAGAGCTTGCTCAATTCGGGGCTTAAAAGGCCTTGAATAGCGCTCAGTGCATAGACTTAATGTAGTGAAGAACATCCAAAAAGAACTACCCGAAATGATATATGTAATAAATATTTTTTATGAATGTAAAGGATTCTTTTTTTCCAATTGTGCTTCACTGAGATCAATGTTCTGTTTCCAATCGACTTGCACTATCGGTTCGTTCTTTGAACAAAATTAGTTCATTCATGTTCCGGGTGGTACTTGCGATCCGTCCAGTAATTGCCAATCAGATGGAACATCAATGTCACCACTTAACCCAAGTAAAGATTGATCGATAAGTTCCTGCACGATCGTCAGTCAGCTGGCTAACATAAGCAAACTAAAATGTGTTCTCACTCACCCAGTCGATTTCGTTGAGTTCACTGAACACCGTATTCAGAGGATCAGTGGCGCTAAAGTCAGCTATATTATAGTTGTTGGTAGAAAGCTGTTGACCTGCAAGATCAAAAGCATCTGTGTCGCACGACGAGTCGTCCCGGTTTCTCACCGGTACTTCGGATTCGTTGTGTCCGTTTATTGGAGTATCCATGGTACTTGAGATCCCCAGAGGTGCTTTTGTTGTTACGTTTGGTCTTGGCACCTTCGAGAGCATGATGGCGAGAACGCTCGAAGCACGCCGCGCATCCCGAGAAATCTCCTTCCGCGACATCCAAATACTATGAGATTGTTTTAAAGCATCGTATTTCTTGACTTGAGCCTCCAAATCCTCTGGAGGCAAGGAAGCTGATTGCTTGTGGGACTCGTAGAGGTCCAGGGAGGTTATCATTGCTGCCAAGAGGAAATCATGGCAGGAAAGACTCGAGAGCATCCACCTATGATCGTAAAATAGGCCCCCAGGTTGGCATGCCTCACTAAGCTCAGCTTGATGTTTCAATATCTGTAGAGCTGCGTCACCACAAGCCCTTCTCGAGTAGTTAAAGGATGGATCCGACCTATTCTGGCTGAGGTACTTTCGATGCAAGACACACACGCTTTTAAGATACACCAATTTAGAGTAGAGCCTGTTTAGGATCATATACGGCTGGTCTGTGAACGACAAAGCCAAGGGTTTTAGTCGAAGGCTGGGAGGGACTTCTTTATGCGCCCTGTCAAGCTCGGCATCCAGCTTCATTGTCTCTTCATACGACGAGGGTTTGAGCGAATTTGCATGCTGATAGACACGTCGGAAAATCCTCGCTAGTCGACTCTTGTAACGATAGTACAACATTGGTGTTGAATCAGTTGGCGGCCGAGAAGGGGGGAGAGCTTTGCATTCCTCGTCAAAGTCTGTATCGAACAGATTTCCTGGCGGATCAGTGTCACAGTCTTCCTCGTGGATCATTGCGGGCAACCCAGCTTGGAAGGAGAGCAGAAGATCGAAGGCCTCCAAGATAAAGAAAGTCCTTCTTCTCATCTCGCCCTCGAATGGGGAGATGTTCGCGAGATGACGAGGATCTCTATGGTATCCCATTTTCATAGCAAGGCGCGTACTGATTCCTATGGTCATCCAGGCATCGGTGTCATGTTCGTCCTTCTGTAAATACTTGCACATTCCATATAAAAGCACGGACTCCACGGAATAGGGCTTGGTTTTCATATAATTGCCGGTCATAAGAGCCTGTCCGGCTCTCTTGAAGAACGTCGTTCTCTGAGGGCTTTGCGAAAATCGAACGACTTGTTCATTACTAGCTTGCTCGTTTCTGGAGCCGATGTATAATGTCGAAAAGAGCATTGAAATCCAGAGGAAAGAGACTGAAGTAGGTTCAGCCCAGAATGATTCGTACTATTCTCCATTAGTGCTCTGGTATTGAATCTTGCTTTGTGTATCCTACCTCTCTCAGAAACTTCCCTGTATGAAGGATCGCTACGGGGGTCAGCAAGGGCTCTCCGGTGGGTACAGCGTGCTTACGGGTTTGACTGTGCATTGTGTTGAAATATATGGAAAGGAGCTTGTCCACGGTTGGTCTTGGCGGCAGAGAAGCGCAAACATCTACTAGAGTCAATGTTTGAGTGGTGCAGAGTACAATGTCCGGATCGTTTGATGACTCCAAGGATGGTATATCGTCGCTGCAGTCAGGTTCATGCTCTAAAACATCTTGGATGTCTCGGATCTAGGGGCATCAGCTAAGCGTTGAAAGTCTGCTCTTAGGGCGAGGGCCACCAACATTTTCAAGTATCGTTGTCCAATGGGTGGCGCTGACATATCCTCTCGCTGAAACTTTCATGTAAGGGTGTCCTCTCGAAGACGGCTCAGAGAATTGTGGTGAGCTGTGAATCGATGCCTCGTCACGCTTTTGGTTATCCGTCCCGTTGTCAAGAGGTGTCTTATCGCTACGAGTCTCGGACCAGTCTTTGTCTGTTTGGATCAGACTCGTAACCATTTCCTCGAGCCGCTGTAATCGAAGCTGTGCTTCAGAATCTCTGTAGCCACAATCGCGCCTATCGCGCACGGGGTTTTCAGCATCGGAATAGATGCATGATCCCTCATCTCTTCTCTTTGAGCAGGACAAGCAAGGGACCTGTCGGTCACACTTCAACCTGTAAGGATAGTGAGCAAACGCTTTAAAGTATTCAAATGATGCAGTAGACCAACTTTCGCGCTCTGCAAGGTAGGCAAGATACCGAAGACCGGTTCCGTTTTGTTACGACAGAACGGGTTCCATTGTTTGTGGCGTCACGCTTCGCTATACGGAAGACAGTCTGATATTGTGACAGCCCAGACATATCGAGTGATATCTGCGAGAGCTTTTTTATATCATAGAGGGAGTCTTGAGATAGTCGACCTGCTGTACGGAAAGCGCTTTACTCTCGTTACCTGAGGGACTGCGATCAAGCTTTAGCAGCAAAAGGTACATCTTGTCATCCTTCTCGCGCGCTCACCAGTTGGAGATTTGATCTCGTATCAATACACATCAAGGCTCATGAACCTGCATTGTGAAGATTGGAAAGCATGCAAATCCGAAAGTAGGTGCGAAAGGAGCCTCGGAGTTAAAAGTAAAATACAACTACGTTAGCGTTTGGGCAAGGTCTAGCCCTAAGTCAGCTGTCTAAACATGGCTAGATCAGGCCGAGTGGGTGAAGACTGCTTAGAGATATGGCAACCTACCGAAATCCTATAGAAAAGAGTAGATCCAAAATACAGTCAGGATGTCACTGTCTTCGTTATACAATCTTTCGATATGAATTTTCTAGCTTCCAACAGATCACTCCTCGCCAAGTGCTCGATTCTGACCTCACGGCATATTCTTACTCAACTCGTACATTGCCCCCAGGCTTACAAGAATAGCTGATGATACCCAACCTGAATCATACAGTCATACCATATCCATTGAATCAGTGCGGGCGAGATATAGTAGAAACAAAAGCAAATCGAATGGCGTACACGGTGGGGAGACTTTGATCAAGATGCAATGAGCTTCGAACTCTTGTCGCCAAAACACTTTCCATGAATCATTCATTCATCTGCGACCCCAATTTTCTTTCACACTTTTGCAGGAGGTCCGGTACTTGGATCGATATCATTCATATCAGGGAGAGTACTACTGAACAGGTACGGGTAGCGTTGACCGTCTTTCAGGGCCCGTTCGAGGCAGGAATCTTTCCTGTGAAAATGGAGGCCACGGCCATCTCTACGATTATTGATCTATCCCATATCATGACAATATCGAACTGGGAACGGAACCTTTCGACCTGCAAATGTACTACATGGTAAGGATGGAGCTCCACGTACGTGAATACTCTGCATATTGAGGAAATTCATATACAATTGTCTTTTCCATTTGACATGAAAATTGTACAAACATGGAGGCTTGAGTGACCGTTAAGATTGACTGTATCGATTCTATTTCGTCAATTGAAGACTATATTTAGAGGAGAGTAATCGACGAGACGATACGAAATGGTCTTGGAAGCTCAAATTGGGACCATGAGCTGCATATCAGAATCGACGGCTAGATTCTTCGAGTGTTCTGCATACATAAAGGGTCTCTTCTATCATCGTCAAAGCTACAGAGAATTTCGGTTGAGCTGGGCAACCTATCAATTAAACCAAAAGCGACTCATTGTGGTTAGCAATCCGAACCACTAAAAGCGTCCATTCTTATCCCCACACAAACATCATTCAAACTATCTGCTTTCAACTTTAATTAAGCGGACAAACGCCTCTTCGGGTCATCAAAGGCCTTAATTAGATAGACAAAGCGAACTGCTTTTGGCTTGTTGCCAATCTCCGCCTTTCATGCCCTACAACAAAGAAACATGGACAGCGACCTTTTCCTGAAGCTCGACCGCTCCCTTCAGACATTCCACTCACAGGCCCCTAGCGGAGTAACATCACAGCGTTTTGACCCATCATGTCATCCTTGCACGTCCCCCGTCCAGCGCTCTCGTTGCCGGTCAACGAGACCGCTCAGCTTCCACCCAAACACTCCCCTAGGGACCCATCCAAAACATTCTCAAGGATCATAAACCACTTGAAATTCGAGCACGACAATTCGAGCCAAAAGCTACAAGCGCCTAAGAGTTCATCCACTCGCCCGTTCTCAAACCAAAGTTGCGACGTTCAGACGTTTTTGGCCGAATCACCGCGCGTGAAGACTCCACGCGCCTCGATAAGAGAAGACTCGAAGATAAATTCGACCATCATGAGCCCCTGTGCGCTTCCAGCCTCGGACCCAACCTCTTGCGAATCTACGCCAAGAGTCTCATACATCGACCCAGCCGTCACGACATTCAAACCCACACCAAAGGTCAAAAACAGCAAACAAGCACCTCTTAATAACCCACCTGGATCTGAGCACATAGTACATCCGACAGCGCAAACGCGCTACGTTGACATGCTCCTAGGTCTGGACGAGGTGCCGCGCTCCCACAACCTCCTCGCGGCCTTCAGCACATGGATCCTGCTCGCGGGTTTCATCGTCGTTCCCGGCACCTTTGTCAGTATCGAACACAGCAAGACGCTGCAGCAAGGGGCAAAGAACAGCAAAGTCGCACATGCATTCCTCGACACGGTAAAGCACGCTTCGTTAATATTCGTGGCGAGTTTGTGCTGTGGGATGGGTAGTGCGGGGATGGTGTGGCTTTGGTGGCGGTGGAGGCATAACTACGTTTGGTTGATCAACAAGATCTTTCTGTAAGTGGCCCGACAATGCTTGCTCTTATTAGTCATGACTTACTCACTAATGATTGCTGTCACAGAGTCGGACTTCTCAATTCCATAGCCGGGTTGCTCTCCACGCTCATCAACGTCTACTCGCAGCATGGCGGTCGATTCTCCATCACGGCCAAGATTACGGTATGCGCTACAGCATCTTGCACTGTCATCACTGCGATCCTGTACTTTTTGTACAACTTTTGGATACTGCAGGGAGTAAGGGAAAAGCATGAGCAGGAATTGGAGCTCGAGGCGGGGAAGCGGGCGACGTTGTACCAGTCGCCAGAGAGTGAGTGATACACAACGGCAATGTAGTTGAGAGGGGACAAGACATAACCCATAGTCCATGTCATGTGTACTTGAAAGCACAAATAGCGCATAATATCACCCTCAGGTCTTCGAAAAGTAGCAGAACCTATACTAGCCAAGAAATACATTTTTCAAACCATCACAGCTCGAGCTAGGAAATTCAACTTTCAATACGTCGAGACTCGTAAGAATCAAACGGTGCTCTGGTTGCGAGAGGAATCGCGTTTTTTTCAGAGTCAGAGAAAGAGAGAGAGAGAGTAAAATGGGGGCTTTGAGGAGGTCTCGTGCCTGAAGTCAACAAAGATTTGGAACGCATTAACACGCTTTTGCACTGTTGCGGCACGAAGGCATTCTTGGAATTGCTTTCTAAACAGCATTTTTCATAATTGTGATTATTGCATGCTGAGTTACAGAGTAATTATCACAGTGCTGGCCAATGCATGCCGAGTTACAGGACATCTGTAAAGCTTCGCCTGCATTTTCTCACCAGCACTGACCCTCTCTTTCATTTGCCTTTCCATGCATAGTTAAGCGTCGACAACCAAGGCTTAACATTATCTTCAAAGCTTCCAACACCTCATTGCAGATCCGTCCCTTGTGGCGCTGTTGCGTTATCCTCCAGATGGTGTAACACGCCTGACACACTATTGATAGAATCTGCTGGCGATGCTCGTGCTTTATGTGGGTGGAACTCGAGGTATGGAGTGTTAGGAAATAGAGTGATGTTGAATCTATCCTTGTCATATGGGTTGCGATATTTGGGATAGGTAGTCGTTGTATTTGTCTTCCATTCCGGATCACCAAAGGCGGCAGAACACGAGGTTGCGATACGATTGAGGGTCTCCGGGTAACAGGGCTCCACCAGCCGTTTGATTCGTCTATCCATGGGGTGATAGCTGTGGAGGACGTGAATTGTCACCGTAATAAGCTTGAAGGTGTTGAGGGATCTGATGAGGTCGAAGACCTCAGGTGGTATGGTAATACCGAAGGGACCTGGGAAGAATAGGGTAATGTGACAATCACCGGAACCTTGGATAAAGTGTTTGAAGCCAGGACCGACTTCTTCCAACCTTGCTGATTTGAATCTCGAGTCGTGCAAAGGGGATTGAAGATACATGGTGACATTCAGGTTGTACGCAGTAGTATTTGGCGGCAACTTGACGGCGTTTCTCAAGATCTTGGAATAAATTGAGGAAAAGTGAGGATAGAGTTCGAGTCGACAAATTCCGTGATTGTAGAGAAGGTCCTTCGCTTCGTCATGCACTTGCCGGGAAACTCGTAGTATTGTGACGTCCCCAGAAGTGATGAGATCGATGTATATCATGTTGCGTAATTCTCTAGCGATACCTAAGAAGCCGCACCACTTGGGCAGTCCGCTGACAAGACTGCGGACGGCCCTGGTTTCGGAGAGATCAAGAGGTGTAGACCGAGTGCGCATGATCGAGGATTCTGGCTCTGGCCGAGATTGTCGAGCACGTTATGCCGACGCTAACCTTGGATTTTGTAGCCGACGAGACATAGTGGAAGTGTTGTAGCCGGGTAGCCCCAGTGCAAACCGCATTGCTTTGTGTTAACGCTGGTAGAGCAGAATGACTCACGGCACAACCTCGGGGCGGTGATGTGCAGAGCCATGACTGTCCAAGCACATTTTATCCTTTCATTGTCACAACCAGGGATGATGGGGCTAATATAATATGCTGAACCAGACAAAGCTTTTCTCGACCGTCTCCATATTTCCCATGCAGCTTACGCAGGATTGCCATACTGATCGATACTCTCTTGACAATGGGATGGAAGTAACAAAGGACCTTCTGCTCCCAGCACTAACCGTGTTGGTATCGACGCTGGACATCTCCTGTCCAATATAGCACACACTGGACGTTGACATGACCAGCATCTAATATACTGCAGTATTTATTCAAAAAATTCGTCTCTTTCTTTTCGAGCTGTGATTTAGCTTCTGTTCTGTTATTATAATCCCTCAGGTACGCGCGCTATATAAGTAGAAGTAGAGTGGTAGGTGGTCAAGACAGTCAAGACACCTACATCTATTCCGTACTTAGAAGTAAACCTATGATCGACGAGCCTAACCTAACCTGTCATGGCCAGTCAGCTTCTAAGAATGGATTTAGAACTAATCCAAAATAGAACTAGTTCCCCTTGGTGGCAATTTTCCCCTCATATCTGAGGCATTCAGCGAGGCAGTGCCTGCAAAGCGGCGTCACAATAGGGGTATTCGATTCCCTGCCTTTTCCATCAGGTCTCATCTCGTCCAGCCCGGAATGTATCGTCTTTCTTCATCTAACCAGCTCGACTGCCATGTTCCCCTTTTCAACGCCGCAGGGGAAATGAGAAGCCCGCCATGGAGGCCATCGCCGCTGTAGCCAGCATTGCAGGCATCATCACAGTCGTCGGCCAAAGCATCGACGGCCTTATTAGATTCAGTGATTTTTTCTCCGACGTATCATCGGCCTCCAAGACCATCACTCGTCTTTTGAACGACATCAATTCGCTCATTCGAGTACTTGAAGATATTCGCGATGTGCTTGAACAAGCTCGTGCGCGCCAAAGGGACCAAAATCTTGCTTCTCTAGATATCAAGCTTGAGGATTGCGACAAGGATGTCCAAGTCTGGTTGGCGACGGCAAGGCTGCTGCGTCCCGGGTCCGATAGCGGAGGGAAAGCTTGGTTAAGGAAGTTTCGCTTGGCGGTGAATAGTACTGCCATCCAGACGATAAGGGAAGAAATTGGGCGGCACAAGCAGACTTTATGCCTTAGTCTTGCTGTCTTTGGGAGGTACATCATCTCTAGTCTGTCCGTCTATAGGCATTGACAGTGTATTCAGGACTCTAGATATCGATACGTCTGCCCAGGTTCATCAGATTGGTGGCCGATTCTGTGAAGCTCTTTCGACCTCGCTATCTATTCGTGGCGCTCACGAAGAAGCGCTTAGGCGGATCGAGCTTTACTCCATGAGCAGTATGCACAGCTCTGCCCATAGCATTAAAAGCATGGACAGTATTCGCACCGAGCTTCGCACGGAGGTATCAAGGCTCGAGGCGATTATTACCAGTGCGGGTAATGCGCACTCATCAGAGATTGAGGTTGAGGAATTCTATAGAAAGCCAGGCTCCATCCGTACAGGAAGACGATTTTCCACCGTCGCAGAAGCAGAAAACCGTGACTCACATCTGTCAAATCCTGATCCACTACCTGGAAATGGTGAGGAGAGCTCTGCTTATGGAGGCTCTGGCAATGAACTCACCTCACGACGGAAATCCTTGAATGAAGCTCGAAACGGCCTTGATCGCAGAAACCCAACACAAACGGCAAGAGAAACGGCTGTAGAAAATTATACTGAAACCGAATGTCACACAAAGTCCATGGGCAGTCACTCATCTATGGTTGAATCCGACGACAAAAAAGCTACGGGAGAAGTGAATAAAGTAAGTGACTTGTATGCGGAATTTTCAAAGACCGTCGAGCCCCGTCGGAACGAGAGCCCGGCGATTGAAACTGATAGTGCCGCCATTCACCATATACTACGACAGTCTTTAGCAAGTATCTATCCTCCCGAGGTGGTCAAGTATGTATCACTCCGACAAGTCACCACTCTCTGTGAAGGTCACATAGATTTCCTTGATAGAAGACCAAGAGTTCAGATATCGGCAGTTGGAAAGATGATAGAACGAAGTTATGTAGACAGCGATACTCCAGCAGCTGCACGACTACCCATGGTCGAGCTAAGGGATCAACTGGTGGAGCTACGAAAGGCTATCAAGATCTGTCGGGAGCAGTGTATCAAAGCAGGCTACACACTATCGGAATTGGACAAGCTTCTTTCTCCGCCGGGTATCGGCAGCTACACGGTTGCCCACCAAATGCCACTAGAGCCAGACGCCAAAAGCGGAGATGACAGTTCTAGTATTTCTTCTGAAGAATTTCACTCATCCGCCGAGTAAATCGACCTCGTTCGACGGATAAAGGCACTTTGTGGTGTAGTAATGGGGTATGCAATGAGCTATGTGCAAGCAACCGACAATATGGATCCCCTCAGCGGCTCTTTCCAGCATGATTGAAAGCCTCGTTACCTTCAAATGGAGAATAATTGGAGATCTTCAGATGTTCGTATAATCAACTGTACAAGACTATAGCAGAATACCCAGGATGTACAAAGGGAGTAAAAGTCGGGGTCTGTAAGGCTATGTAATCCCTCCTTCTACCTCGATAATATTGAGGTAGATCATGGTCTGGTAAGTGAACTCCTTGCTTAGTGAGTTGCACCATTCCTAACGGCATTCGAATGACCAGCGCCAAATGTGCTGATAATCACCTAGCCCGCATCTATCTTTCTCGCGGCACAGCTACCACCTCGCTCACCTTCCGAGGACGATAAGTCCACCAACATCTCTCTCGTCATCCAAAAGCTTTCCCTCTCCCAAAGTCACTGCAAGATCATCATTCAAGTGGGTACGCATTCGAACCACGAACTCCATTCGTTCCATTGTCTTGTGCAAATACCCCATCCTCAACTCCACATTCAACCCCACCACGAAGTCGAAATCCGAGACGAACGCAATCTCGACCACGCAACGTTGCCGCGGACCATTGCACTCCAGCCCCGCGAAGCATCTAATCAGCTTTGGTGCGATTCTGACGAGGCTGTGTCTGTGGTAACCGAGCGAGGTGGCCAACCCGGCGTCAAGATGGAGTGTGATATCCTGCAACATTCCGATATCAGGAATCTGTCCGATCACTTCATGTAGAGGAGGGGAGCCGGCTGACATAGCGTTGAAACGAAAACGGCCGTCTCTGTAAAGTAATCTCTTCGCCTCTTCATGAGTCGACTTGGAGACACTCAAGATCGCCAGGTGCGTATTCCCCTGCAGCGGAAGAGATGAAGGGACGTCCCCTCTGCGAGGGTTCAGGACCGTGAATGTCGTTGTCAGAAGATATTGTTAGATGTAGTCGCGCAGCTCTCGCGGGAAGGGTAAGGTATTTGATCTGGGGCCAGCTCTCTGAGCCATCTCCGGAACGCTCATGCAAGGTTGCGGAGGCTTGTGGAAGTGCGTGAACCTCCAACGGATGATGTATTGATGGAAGTTGAAAGAAGTAGGTAGACGATTTGACTTCGACGCAAATCTTTGACACATGCCGTCAAGACAAGCGACTAAAGACTAGGATCCTTCAAGTCTTATACCACTACCGCCATTGGTATCCGCTCAACCTACTTATATAATGATATAAATATAATCATACTTTAAGTACTCTATAACAACTCCACTTTATCTAAATGTATTTATCTTTATGTAATATTTGGTACGGAACAACTGATCTTACGGCCGTATGGCTTGTTATGGCTAGCCTTGGCAACTAGTCTTACGTATGTACTGGTACACACCTACTGTTGTAGCTGCCAACACCCTAAATAGAAAACTATTCATCCACCACACTCTCATCTGACACCCGTCACGCTTATAGCTAAGTATTACATCTGTCACATGAACATCTATAACAGCTAGGTTGGGCGGCAAGAGAGGATGCCATCGATTCATTCATTCTGCACAAGCTGAATTGCCCTCATCCAGCTTAGATTCCGGCAACTAGACCGCACCACTTAGCCCATATTCACCTTGCTTCCAACATACATGATGGATTGCACACGGAGTACCCCATTCCGATTGCTTGTCCTTCCCCAGGAGCTCCGTGATCACATTTATAGCACTCTGCACACAACGACCTACCTCGTCGACCTAGCCCAGTTCTGCATTTACTGCCCTGTCCCTGGACACATTCAGGTCATAAAATCGCAACAATGTGCCTCCTGTCGCCTCGCCATCCTCCGAGTGTCAAAATCAGTCCATTGCGAGGCGAAAGAAATCCTCTTTAAACTCAGCACCTTTCGGTTCAAAATTCCTTTTACTGGCTTGGGGTAAGTCACCGTTCGGCGAAACCATTCCCAATCTTGTTCCACGAATAACAGACTCTGCAAAAATCCGCAGAGGGATTTCGTGACTCAAACCCAAGCTTAAGAATACCCCTACTGACTCTAGTCAATATCCAGGCTATACCAAGGCCTCCGCAACTCCTCAGCCCCCACAATCCTCCAACTAACCACCATCCACCTCGACGCCCTCATCGGCTCTCCCTCAACCGAAGCCAACACACTCACCCCCACACTCTCCATCCTCCAACGCTTCAGCGGCCCCAGCACCCCCCGCTCCACCATCGTCATCCGCCTCCGCTTCACCTTCTCCGCCTCCTTCCTCCTCGAAGACTCCGTCCTCGACGCCCTCGGCAAGCTGACGGGTTTTAGAACCGTGACGTTAAAGTTGAGGCAGCTACATGCTACTGCCTCAGCCGTATCTCAGTTCCGGGATTCGACTTTGAAAGCGCTGGATGGGTATTTGAGCGTGAGGTTGGGGCCTGGGGAGGAGGAAGAAGGAGGGAAGTCCGATGTGTTGGGAACGTACTGTCTGACATATCATCCCCGCGAGAGCGAGGTGGGAAAGAGGGTGGCTTTGTTGTGCTAACTGTACATTACTCTACGATGCAATTTGCTCGTCGAGAGCAGTAGGTATTCGACATTTGCGCAGATATTCTGCTTTGCCATCCTCAGACTGAACCACCTTGGTCTCAGGGTACAATACGGGAATCAAGAAAATTCACGGAGCCCAAGGGGTCAAGGCATCTTCAGATACATTGTCATCCAGAGAGAGATGGCTGTCATGTACCAAGTCTCCTATCCGGCTGATTGAGCGTCAAGATGATAAACTGCCATGACCCTGAACAAAAAAAGAATCGCGTGTAAACAAAAGCAACATCCCACATACTACAACCCCTTCTTCTTTCCCTTGACGTGCGTCCAAAGATTTGCGTCCCTCCCCCTTCTCTTCTTCTTCCATCCTCCCTTGTCGATGCCCTAATTCAAATATACCGAAGATCAAAGCCAAGCAGGTTGCTCTCTGTCGCCGCCACACACTTCAAAGCCAATTGCTAGATTCTTCTGTTTTTTGTCTTTTTTCTTCTCTTGTTTGAGACTAAGATGGGTACGGGTGAGATGGATATGAGTATGAGTATGAGTACAGGTGAGATTAGTAGAGTTGTTGGGCTCTATAAGGCGGTTGCTCTCTGTTGTAAGGTGTTGAGATGTAGGGTTTATTTTGTTATCATTATCCTCATCCTCTCTGCCGTCTCCATCTCCATCTTAGTTCGTCAACCATAGTTAGCGAGATTGAATCTTAAAGCAAGCCCAAGCCCAAGCCCAAGCCCAAGCCAACAGGGAGGCTACGTGCTCTGATGATTTGAGGTAGGTAGGCAGGCAGGCAGGCAGGCAGGCAGGCAGGTCCTAGGCTGGTGGGGTAAGAAAATGGTATAATTTTATCCGAGTAAAGATAAGATTTATCTTACCTATATATACTGGTTGCGTACTTGAGGAGGATTCGGGGATTCGGCTTGTTAATTTGAATATAGTGTGTGTGGGAGAGAGGTGGTAAGAGTTATGATTATCATTATAATGGTTCTCTAAGATCCTGGTTACGAGCTTAAGAACATTAGATATCGTAGCCGATTCTGTGTACTGGTCCGAACGCCGTTCTATTAGCCCCTTTACTTCCTTGACAGCCGTGCTACTCATCACGGTCAGCCTTCTCCTGGGGATGTTATCCCATCATCGCCATCATTTCCACAGCTGCTTATAGGCCGCATCACTCAACGCCTTCACGATCCACTACTATCACAGCCGGCATCCTCGCTCCTCCAACAATCTCACGCACCGCGACATACCACAAAGAAGAAGCGTCTTAACGGCCGCTCCGGCAAAGTGCAAAGCTCTTACTAAGAGCGTCCTACCACTTAGATAACTCCATCCCCTATCCAACTCCTTTGCCACTAATTTCCCAAGAAGCAAAAGCTGATAGGGTTCATAGGCTGTTGTGTCTGATGAACTCAGGATGACTAGAAGAAGATCATGTCTGCAAGCGAAAGGGAATCCGGCTCTCGTGCTGATGGCGTTGGTGTTAAAGATAGAAGGCAGCGGAGGGTAGTACGCCTAGGCGTCTGTCAGGCTGAGAAATTCTATCTAAATGGGGTAGAAAGGATTTGACAGGGACGACTGGTCTGTCGCGAGAACGTGTCGATGGGTTTTGTGGTAGTGTCCGTCGAATATTCCGCGAGACAGGCTGCGGAAGAAAGTATGCATTATTGGGACTCTTGGGAGGAAATGTTGTGAAGAAGCAGATATGTAGAGATCTGGTGTAGCAAGGGTGAAATTGATGTAAACTGTTAAGATATTGAAAAGTATGAGAATAAGGAGGCAGCATTCAGGACGACTTTGACTTCTGTCCTAATGTAATTATTCTTAGGGAGCTGACTGTTGCCATCAAGGAATAGTAGAACCCCATAATTAGGATGAACAGCTTTGTTAAGGATCAGGAGATGGCGAGTGCGTTGGAGTTGGTTGCTGGGAACTTTTCTACGAGATATTAGCCATTAGGGAAGTGAGCTTCTAATATTAGTAAAGTACAGGAAGTATCTCTCTAGTCTTCGGGCTTCAATGCTGACAAGCAGTACAGTGGGTTTTCCAACTATATTTGTAGATTGAACTATGACTAATGGGTGGAAGTAGCCTTTGTCGATGTCAATGCCCACGAGAAAGCGTTGAGAAATGTCATCCTTCGTTGGCAGTCAAAGGATACAATCAGCCTGGATACCACGATGCTAATGAGTCGTTCTTCGGCGACGGCGCACCTGTAAAGGTCACATGGTTAAAGACATTAATGTTCGTGGCATTATGACCAGGCCGTCGAGCTTTGGGACTGTGGTCGAGGGAAGACAAGATAGATTCGCGGCCCCACTTTCTGCCCTACAAGGCTACAGAAACACTCATCATCTTGATCCAACATGGAAGTTTCAGCCTTACCTATTTGACAATGCTCCAACATGACAGAGCTTACCTCCACTCAGGAGATTCAGAAATGTTTGGTGGAGAATATCACGCTGCTGTGGACACTATGCGAAGTCCCAGGCAGGCCACATGAGAATGAGACTCGGCGAGGTGGCGATGAGGGACGACAGCTCCCTTGGGACCGAGAAAGGCAGCTTGTGGACAGCTTCGCTTTCATATCAGCATCGACCGATGACTCTCTGCGGGTGATGGCTGTTTGCATTGAAGAAGACCCTGACAAAATGGGAATGACTATATGTCTGGCATCAAACACTGGAGACCTCTCGCATGTCACACAAGGCTTCAACGACATCGCAGGGACTCTGGAACAGGCTTCATTGAGGAGTAGAGCCAAACCTGCTTGAACGACATGGCGATAGGCTGACGCAGGACCGTCAGAAAAGTCCAGGACCGGAATCCGGCGAGACTTGTTCCGTCAGATTGTCACGCTGGACGAACCTCGGATCTTATCCCGCCTAAGGTCCAGTCATGCAAAAAGGTCCCAGAAGACAAAGGGCAAACCTGAGCTCCCACCCTTGCTGAGTAGAGCCGTCCACGATGAGTCAATCGTCGGTCATGATGAAACCGCAAGATCCCTTATCACCAGCATTAGGTCCAATGCGATAGGACTGGCCCAGAGATTTTCCGATTTTGAGAGAGCTCGAGGGAACGACGGTCCCAGCACTGTCTCGCAGGATATGCTGATCGAAATACTGATTGAAATCGCCAAGTTCGACGTCGACGGTCTCCAGAGAGTTCTTGCAATGTCATGCACACTTGATCCCAGCCTCAAGGCTTACCTCCCACAAGCCATGAGCAAGGTCGGTTGCTATTACCGTATCGCCTGCGACCTCATTAATGCCGCCCGTAGCCCTGAACATACCCTCTTCCGACGCATTTCGGTTCGACCGATAGACAAGCCTCACGTTGACATGGCGTTCATGGCAGATCACTCAGGTGGTTTCGACCAAGCGGCGCAGAGGGTCACCGGCTCATCACACCAGCATCTTCTCAATACCTATGGTCCGCAATCTCTCTCAGCGGCACGGACGGACTTTCAATCACGAATGTCCAATTGTCCAGTTGCTTGGAAAGTCCATTCCGAAATCCAGTTGTTGTTGTTCTATGAGCAACAGCCGCACGTGTCTCGTCCACGGATCATCGGATCAAGTAAGAGCGCTTGCTATCTTTGCGATCTTTTCATCCAACTTCACGGAGAATTCTCAAACCCTCGAACACATGGAAAATTGTACGACCGGTGGATATTGCCGGAGCACGCGGTCAACGGACATCTGGTTCCGGTGATTGATGAATTCAACGCAGCTCTGGAAGTCAAGATTCAAGACACCTTGCGCAGCAGAACTCGGCCGCTTCCTCATCCCAACGAGAGCGTCCTTCTTTTACGACAACCTTGGTCCTCGAATTCCACGCTTACCGAACCCCACGACCAACCCCACGAGCAAACCTCCATCCAGGAGATACCAGACCCTATCCACGAGAACCCATCTAGAGATCAACCGGGACTACCGTTGGTTACTTTACCCTACTCCCCTACTCCCCCAACACCAAGCGCCTCACGGGACCAGCCCGTCGCAGAAGCCCATGTCGACAATGCACCATCCGATATTCATCCATCTCAAACGACCGAAGTCATTCGCCGCCTCTCTCTCGGAGACTCGATGACCCATAAGCTAATCCACCCCCAAGACGCCTTAATTATCGAGACCGGTCCAATAAGGCTCCACGTGTCACGGGACACTAATACCCTGAACACTACGTCCTGCTGGATCCACGTTCACTGGTCCACTAGCGAAAACCATGCCGTTAATAACAATAGAAGCTTCGAATCAGTCAATGTCGACTCGTTAGCAAAAGATAGCGACACAATTGTGGAAGCCGGAGCGGCGTTGACTTCGAAAGAGCTTGCGCTGCAGATACGAGGCCATACAATAGTGGTCAAGTACACATTTGAAGACGCTGAGAGGAGGTAGGTAAAGGATGAGGTGATGATGATGGCAGACAAGATGAGTCTCTGGGGCGCTCTTGCGTTGTAAGGTTATCGTGCTGACAGAAGGGGGAGTTATACTTATTGGCATAGGATAACAATAGTGCATAAATAGAGGACTGCGCTATACTAATAATACAACCGAGCTAAATTAGGGTTGCTTTATTCATTCGATGGTTTGGAAGGGGTAGAAATCCTGCATATGCTGAGCATATCGATTTCCACTACTCCCGATGAGGTCTCTGCATATGCTGGGTATATCCGTTCTACCCCGGATGAGATATGCCTACCCCGACCTACTTACCGTTACTCTACCCCTGCCGAACTATGTTCTCTCTACCTACATCACCAATTTCCTCCCATCCATAACACCATTCCATACCTCCCTCGCTCCCCATGGAAACCATATCCCCCCACCCGCTAACCCCCATCAACAAGACGTCTCACTCTCAGTTACTGGAAACGACCAACCAATCGCTACAATTCTTACTCCAAAGCATCCCATTCCTCCCAACACCTCTCTCGTACGAAACCCCGCCGACCGACAAGCCGCAGTAAGGTACTGTAAGGTAAGGTAGGCGGACAGACATTCAAGATACATACAACATACATACATACATACGACCAAGCTACCAAGCAAGCAAGCAAGCAAGCAAAGCAAAGAACGGTAAACAGCAAGAGCGTCAACAACAACGCACCAAAGACACCCACCTAAAACAAATCATCATCAAATCTCATCCCTTCCTATGGGAAATTCATCAGCATTCCTAAACCAAGTGCATATCCCATATATCTATCCCATGCCTCTTTAATCAACCTCAGCTCTGATGAGGATAGGAATGGGACAGACGTAAAAGTACAAGCAAGCGAATTGATTGATGGCTGTGTATTCCTTATCCGCCTACCTTACTTTAATTATGAGCAAGAAGGCGATGTGCCAGCAACATGCGCAAAAGCTCGAATATCTATCTGTGTTGTACAAAAGGAGGGGACGTATTATACGTACGTACAGTGAGGCATGTGTATAGGAAAAGGAAAAGGATAAAACGTGCGCGTGAAAACTCGATGCAAGACCAGTTACAAAAACATCAAAGTCACGAATATCTTACCTTGGACTCGAGGTACGATATATTAAATCAACTACACTCGCTCGCCATCTCCCTCCCCATCTATCCCCTCCCCATCTATCCCCTCCCCATCTACCCCCCTCTATCTCCCCTCCCTCTTCTCCCCTCCCTCTTCTCCCCTCCCTCTTCTCCCCTCCCTCCCCCCTCTCCCTTTCCCATCCCATGCCCGTCCAACTCATCCATCTCATACCTAACCCCACCCTCCGCCAAAACACGCTTCCACACGCTTCCCACGCCTCCTACCTTCCCACCTTCCAAGCAAATGATGTCTCCAGAGTACTTTTCACCCACGTTTCCGAGTACGTTTCACCAAGATGCCCGTGGGTAAGCTCAAGATAGAGCCCAGGATAAAGATAGAGAGAGAGAGAGAGAGAGAGAGAGAGAGAGAGAGGGAGGGAGGGAGGGAGGGAGGGAGGGAGGGAGAGAGAGAGCAATGAGCAATAAACCAATATCCTATCTAGCATCCAACATCCAATCACCAACATCCTATCCATCCTATCCAGCATCCCACACAGCTCCACCAAACCACACCCCCTTCCCCCACGATCCCCCCCAATTCCCACCTGTATTCCCACCCGTATCCCCTGTCCCTTCCCTTTCCTTTCCCTTCCCTCCTCCTTTCTCCAAAACGTCTCTTAGATCCATCTAGATCTAGTAGACGAGGACGATGCGATGAGGCCGACGACGATGAGGACTATGAGATGAAGAAAGAAAAAAAGAGAAGAAAAAAGGGTGAAGAAGGAAAAAGGGTGAAGAGACGAAAAGAAAGGAATAAGAAGTGGGGGTGGGGAAAAGGGAAAAAGGAAAAGCAAACGCGCAGATTCGGTTGCTTTGCTAGGACGCACCATACCATACCATTGCACCGTGTAGGCGAGTTTGGTGAAGAATTGGGAAGGTAAGGCAACGTAAGATAGGTAAGGCAAGGTAAGGTAAGGTAAGGTAAGGTAGGTAAGGCAACGTAAGATAGGTAAGGCAAGGTAAGGTAAGGTAAGGTGAGTTAGGTAAGTAAGGTAAGGTAAGGTAAGGTAAGGTAGGTAGGTAGGTAAGGTAAGGTAGCCTATGCCATGCACACAGCTATGTGATCATCGGGTAGGTTGAAAAAAGTTTCAGACGGGTGCGTCAGGGTGGTTTTTTTAAGGGCGTGAAGATTTTCGTAGGGTATGTTGATGCGTTTATGGAGAGTGGGTGCATAGAAAGCCAGCTTCAAGACAGCACTGATGTGGTTAATTTTCCTTTCCGTTGTGCATTGAGAGTGGTGGATACCGTAGTGATGTTCGCTCGCCTCCTTTGGCCGGATGATACTGCATCAGGTTCTCAATTCAGAAATTGGACTGTTAATGGCTTTGTGAATTCCCTGCTTCGTCTTGCGCCTAGCCTTCTAATATCTCCCCCTCAGCCCGCCTCCCCCTCCCCATCGACATCCCCTCCCACATTCTCCCCCCCCTCCATCTTAATATCCTCTTCCTCTCCGTATCCTTCTTCTTCCCCCTCCCACCCCCCCTCTCCATCCTCCATCTTCACACTCCCCCTCTCCTCTCTTGACCCCCCCCCATCCGCCTCACCATCCACGTTGAAGCTCAAGAACCGCCAGTCCTCAATCTCCTCAGTAACACACCTCAACCGATCCCTCACACTCTCCACCGCAAAACTTCCCAGCAGCAGCCTCAACGGCGGATAACTGCAATGCCCCAACTGCCACACCAACTCCGCTGCCTTGACCGCACTCGTAGGTTGCCGTTCCCCGAGCCACTGTACCATTCGTTTCGCGTGCCCCGCCGGGGATGTAGAGGAGGCATAAGGGGCGGATGCGGGTTTGATGAAGAAGTGACCAAAGGTGGGGAGTGGGGACGCTTTTTCAAAGGACGAGAGCGGCTCGTCATCGCGGACGTGCCCGGGTTCGACGAGCGTGGCGCGGATGTTGAAGGCGTCGGTTTCGTAGAGCATCGACTCTATCAATCCTTCCACGGCATACTTGGTGGCACAAAACGGTCCTAATCCCGGAACCCCGAGGGAACCACTCGTGCTACTGAAGATCAGGTATCGCCCTCCGCATCCGCCTTCGCCGTCGGCGTCGGTTCGTTCTCGGAAGTAAGGGAGGGAGAGCTGAATTATATGGAGTGTGCCCCAGAAATTGGTCTCGAATTGGTTCCTGATCTCGTAGTCATCCTGATCTTCGCAAGCACCAATAACGCCGTAACCTGAGCAATTGGCGATGATGTCTATTCTTCCCCAATGTTCCAAGCTCTTGGTAAAGACTGCGTCGACAGTTGAGCGGATACGAACGTCGCAAAGGCGAGGGAGCAATGGGGAGGGGTCCGGAGACACATTTGTGGAGGGACTAGGTGAGGCAAAGGAGAGGGATTGGACAGTGGAGAGCGTGTCTGTTAAGCTACGACCGACTGCCGTGACGAGATCGGAATGGGCAAGGGCGGCTTTGACGACGGAGCGACCAATGTGGCCAGTAGCGCCGAAGACCTGAATATTGGCTTGTCAGTAGACGTTAGACTACTTAAAGATTGAATAGGGACAGCTATGGTAAACTCACGACCCATACGCGCTGCTTGGCGGGGTTCTGGGGACCAGGTGGATCGCAGCTCAAGGGCAGTTGGAGTTTAGAATTCCATGACACGGAGGAGGGCGAGCCCGATGGCACTTCAGCTTCATTGTCCATGTACTTGTCTTCCTAAATGCCCTACCCAAGGGCAATGGGGGTGATTTACATGAACATGATGGTTGTGGTTGAGTATATTGCAGTTCGACCTCTCCGCCAAGAAAGTTCGTAGCAGGATTCACGCTAGCAAGTCAACGAGGGGATTTTACTGTACTTTTAATCAAGTAAATATATATATAGATATATATAGATTCCCCGAACCCAGGTCAACACGTAACCCCTCGCTGACTCAGCCGTCGCCGCTTTGCTCCTGCGCTAAAGATCGTTTCGTTTACTAACTTCCTTACTACTCTCTTCTACTCTCCTCTACTTCCTCGCTGCTCTTCTATCCTTTCTCGCTACTTTCTCGTGCTCCCTCTTAGTCACTTTCTTCTCTTAAATTACTTGCTATCGTTATTACGCCCTTATAAAATTAAACGATAAGCGTTCTTTAGCGCGAGTTAATCCTCGATATAAAGAGTTAATTATAGCTCGATCGATTAGTTATTATATTATATTCTACTCTTTTTCTCTTGTTCTTTCTCTTAAATTTTATTAATCTATAATAACTTATTAATATATAAATTAAATTATTATCTACGTTCTTAGCTTATATCTATTCTATATCTTAATAATTAAGATATTTTAATCTTATTATAATTTTAATTTTTATCTTAACTTTAATAGCGAAGAGAAAGAATATTATAATCTACTTCTTTAATAATATAAAAACGAATAATCTAGAATTCTTAATCGAGACTAATATTAATAGCGATAAGATATTTAAGTATCTCGAATCTAAAATTAAAATTAATTATAATCGTATATTAACTCTCTAAGATAAGTAAGTCTTAATATATTTTCTTAAAACTATAAAATATAGTATAATCTATATTAACTACGTCTTATCTCGCTAATTTAAATATAATATAAAAAAATTAAATATTAATTCTTATAATATAAAAACTATAAAATATTTTATAGAGAATATTATACGCGACTATAATATCGATAAGAAGAAATCGTCTATATATATTATTACGGGTCG
Organism: Xanthoparmelia taractica; assembly: GCA_033085395.1. Classification (NCBI taxonomy): domain Eukaryota; kingdom Fungi; phylum Ascomycota; class Lecanoromycetes; order Lecanorales; family Parmeliaceae; genus Xanthoparmelia; species Xanthoparmelia taractica. Next base: position 13,302 of record JANQBS010000107.1, on the reverse strand, counting down.
GAAAGGTGTGGTATCTGTTGAACATAGTCGTTTTTAACTTTTTTTTAACTTTTTTTAAAAAATTATATCTTTTTAATCTATTTATAGAATTTTATAATTATATAAGCGTTCGCTTAAGCTTTTTACGTATTTTTAGAATATAAAAAAATATCACGTAATATATTTATTAAAACTCAATGGGAGTATGAAATATCTTATACCTTTCGATATAGTATTCGAAAAACTAATCCCATACCATCAAATGTACCACACCTTTCCGACTCGTATATATTATACTTTAGAAGTAAATAAACTTTAATATTAATTAAAAGCGACGATTTAATAATCATAAAATCTCTTTTTAAATATTGAAGTCTAATCTATTCGTTTTTAGAGCTTTAATCTATTTTCTATTCTTTTAATAACTTAACGAACTCGATACTTTATTATCGTAATTAAATATATATAAAAGAAAGATTAATATTAATATCGATATAAAAGAATTCTTATATAGATTTACGCTATCTATATACTTTTTATCTATTTATCGACGAGAGTAGATAAGTATTTTAAATCTAATATATATAAAAACTTCGATCGTAGATTACTATACGAGATAAGTTAATTAATTTATACTAACTCTTTAAATAGATAATTAAATTCGCTATCTTTAACAATAAAAAAAAAGATAAAAATTAATATACGAGTTATAAGAGACGTAAAGAGCTTTTTAGAGATATTATATAAAAGATTACTTTATCTATTTAGATCTTTAATATTATAATTACGGGTCGGAAAGGTGTGATATATTTAATGGTATGGGATTAGTTTTTCGAATACCATATCGAAAGGTATAAGATATTCCATACTCTCATTGAGTTTTTAATAAATATATTACATAATAGTTTTTTATATTCTAAAAATACGTAAAAAGCTTAAGCGAACGCTTATATAATTATAAAATTCTATAAATAGATTAAAAAGATATAATTTTTTAAAAAAAGTTGAAAAAAAGTTGAAAACGACTATGTTCAACAGATATCACACCTTTCCAACCCGTAATTATAATTAAAAGCGATTCTTATTAAGTATTTAATATAATTATAGACTATAATATAATATATATAAGAATATAAAGTCGTTATTTATAAACTCGATACTATCTTTACTAGTAATTACCTTAGCGAATTATATTTTTTAAGACTATGGAATCTTTAAAGAGATCGAAGCGATCTCTTTATCTATAAATAGATTCTTATATTATCTTCGAATTAAAAAGAAAATACTTCGTATATCTATCTTTTAGATTATATCTACGAATAGATCTATAGAAAAGATCTATAGAGCGAGCTTATTTAGTAATCGAATAATAGATCTAGAATATCACGCTAAATATAAGAAAAATATTAAGATATATAATATAAAAAGAAAAGCTTTCGTTAAAGCTAATAGTAAGCTCTTAAGAACTAAATATCTTTTTTAAGATATTAGCTCGACGAAAGATAAAAGCTATTTAATCGCTAAAAGAATAAAATTCGCTAGCTATAATAATATAGATATAGTTTTCGACTTATATACGTTTAAATTAAATACTAGATATAAGATAGCGAGTTACTAGAATAAAAAGCGACGTATTATTTATTTTAAAGAATCTCGTGAATTATTACTTTATTATTGTTTTTAGCTACTATAATCGCTATTAATAAAGATAAAGACTAATTTAAAAAATTATATCGACTTTATTTTTATTATTAGAGAGATTAAAATACTAAGAGAGAAGTTACAATGTATTATAGAAAAAGATAAAATCTAATAAGCTTAAACTCGATAAGAGAAACTTTATTAATAAAAGTAATGATTAATATTTTATTAGAAATAAAGCCTTGGCCCCTAGCGAGGGAATTTTAAATCGCTTGATATATGTAGACTTAATAAATTCATGACGAATATACTTAAATAAGCGATCTTCTTTAGTTTTCTTTTCTTTTTTCTTAAGAATTAGTCTTATTATTAGATTTATATATAAAATATATATCTTTCTAATTTTATATGGCTATATAACTTTAAGACTCTAATCTAGAATTAAGTCTAATAATTTTAATTCTTTTAATTCTTCTTAGAAATAGCGATTCGAAATTAATATTATAATTATTATTAAAGCGTAGATATCGTGATCTTAAAACGAATTCTCGTCATTAGATATAATATTAAACTAAAATATTATCACGATTTAATCTAAAGAATTGAATTATATTTCGAATCTTAATATAGAGATTCGTATCGAAGTTATCGATAATAATCTTAATAGAGAATTAAGTAATAGTAATAATAGCGAAAATAATATTAATAATAATTAGAAAAGTATATCTAACGAAGAGTAAGATATAAACGAGTAAAATATATTTATTCGAAACGAAAGAATCGCGCGCGTTATTTATAAGCGAGAGAAGCTAATATAGTAGCGTCGACTTAAATTTCTTAAAGTAGAAATTAGTATATTTAAACGAGGTTAAACGTTTATAGTGTAAGGGGTTGGTTCGCTAGCGCTAAGCAAGCGATCTAATTAATATAAGAGACTTATAGTCGATACGATAATAATTTCTTTATTAGATACTAAGTTCTAATAGAACTAATCTCTAAAGAACACGAAAACTCTAGAATATACGAAGACGATATATAATCGCCAAGGCCCCGTTAAGGCCTTAGACTATAGATTTCGTTATAACTTTATAATAAACTTTAAATTATTAAGTAATCGGCGCTAAGACGTATATAGCGCTAGATCTAATAATTATCTTCTCTTTTAAATTCTAATTCTTAGATATTATTTAATATAATATTCTTGATACGTAATATAAAAAATCTTTAAATTTTATAGAAAATAAGAAAAAGTACTTATAAACGACGTTATTTTTATAATATTAACTTTAATTATTAATAGCAAAAGATACGCGTTATAAACGCGCGTTAATACTATTATATATATAATATTTATTAATTATAATTATCTCGAGTCTATTATATTAATTATTAATATATAATATAAACTTTTTTTATAATATAATAATCTCGATAGTGCTCTTTAAGTATTAATAGAAGACTCGATATATTACAATTAGTTCTACTATTTATATATTAATAGTAACGCGATCGCTAAGTATACGTAGAAGACTTATTAAAAAATCTTAATCTCTTTAAATAATAAAGAAAAATAGTTCTTTTAATACGCTATCGTTCTTATAATATAAGATTAATACATTTATAATAAACAATATATATTATTAATAGTTTATTAAAGAGTTTTCTTAGTTCTTTCGTAGACGCGTAGAAGAAGTTCTTCTATACGCGATGTTATTTCTATAGCGTATATTACTAGCTATACTAAAACATATATATTATGCGTTATTTATCTTAATTCTCAGCGAGCTACTATTGAATAACTAATAGCTATACTTCTACGTCTCTCTATAGAGCTATTCTAGCTTCTATAGTAGAAGGGCGTAGGGCTAATTTATTATTTTGTTATTTTATTAATAGCGATGTCGACGATACGACGATTCGATTAATTAAAATTATTAGAAAAATTTTATTAATAATATATCGATAACGAAGTTATAGATAATAATTATTAACGTCTTTTAATATTAATAAATTTACCTTCGCTTTTCTAAAACTTTTCTCTTCTTTATAATATCTAATATACTCTTATAAATTCTTACTTTAACGCTATAATATTATTCTTAAATATATTAATACTAATATATTAATAATTAAATACTTATTATTATAACTTCTTTTAACTCTCTTTATTATAAGTGTTATTAAAATTTCTCTATCGCTACGCTAATATTAATATATATTAATACTTAAGATAGCTTATACAATAATAATAAAAGTAAGTTTCTTAACGCTTCGTTATCGCATATTAATATAATATAATATCTACTCTTTCGTGTTATTAAAGCTTTATTTATTTCGATAACGATTATATTAGAGATAAGTTCTCGCTTTATTCTTATTATAAGAGCGCTAAAAATAAAATTTAAGATTATATAAAGATTTTATCTTTTCTTTATAAAAAGATTAAAAAGCTCTTCGTCGAGTTTATCGAACTCTTAAAATTATAGCGTCGATATATCGCAGTCGAGTATATATTAATTATAAGATTATTTAATTTTATAAAAAATAGAATTTAATTATAACTATTAATAATTAAACGACTATTATTATTATAATTTTTTAACGCGATTTTTAGATCGCGAAGAAAAAACTTAAAATAATATATAAGCGCGTTAAAGAGTTTAAGAATTATAATAAGCTTCTTTAAGAAAAGATAAATAGTATAAACGTTTATAAGGCGAAATTAAGAGAAGTTATTCTTAATAAGAATAATATCGAATAGATAGACTTCTCGAATAAGAATCTCTTTGAAAATTCTTTTTTTTCGAATAAGACTCCTACTTAAGATACTCTTTTTATTTCTCTATCGCTACGATAAAAATTATTTATTTCTTTTTATTTTAATATACGATGAGCTAAATAAATTTAATTATATTCTCTTATAATACGTATTAAGCGTTTCTCTAATAAATTATATCTATAATAATATATACTTTAATTTAATATAATATATTCTTAACGTAATATTATTTAAATAAATAGTTAAATAATAAACTTTAATTATAAATCTCTTATTTAATTACATAATTATACTAATAAGTATAAAGAGTATATCTATACTTATTTAATATATTAAAATAATTATTATATTTACTTTCGTTTTTAGCGTCTTCGCTTATTTAACGATAATTATTAATTTAATTAAATAGCTTCTTTATTTAATACTTAATACTTTCGCTTATTAATCTTCTACGTATTATAGATTTAAGTTAGCTTATTAATACGCTTAAGTTCTTTATCTAATATTTATTAATTAATCTCTTTATTTTAATTAATTTATTTAATCTTATATTAAATATCTTCTTACTTTTTAATCTTATTAATAATCTCTTCTATCTCTTTTATCTTATTATTATTAATAAGCTCGAGAGTTTATATAAAGAATTTCGCTACTTTATCGCAATCGCGTATATAATATAATTTAAGTAACGATATATAAAAGATATTATAAATTCTATACGTAGAAGATAATAATAAGCGATACGCTTATAACTCTATTTTATCTATAATTTAAAAAGACTCTATATATTTATAAGTTAACTTTTTACTTAAATATCTTTATTTTAAATTCTTAATTATTAATATTATTAAATTACTTACTTTATAGCTCTAAAGTTAATGCGATTTATTATATTACTTAACTTAAGCTATAATAGCGCTACGTAATCGCTCTATTATCTTATCTCTTAGCGTCTATAATCTTTTTATCTTTTTATTTATAGCGAATATTCTTTTCTCGACGAAGTTATTCTCGATCTTCTAGCGTATTTTTAAATAATATTTATATATTAAGAAGAATAATATTATTTCGATAAAGATATATTAATTATTTATATATATAAACTCTATTATAGATAGTAGTTTAGTCTAATTAACTTACATCTTATTAATAAACACACGTAAATAATATTTTAATATTTAATTTTAATACTCGATTTAATTATTAACATAAGAATAAAATACGATATTTAAATAGCGCTTTATTTTTAAATAACAATAGATCGCTAATTAGAACTCGCTAATAAATATTAAGTCTCTATCGCTAACGATATTATTAAATATTTCGTAGCGATAAATAATTTTAATATAAAATACTTTCGCTAGCTTAGTAACGTCGATTTTAATAATTATTAATAGATATTTAATTATTTTCGTAAATCGATTTATTATAATTAGAATAGCGTTATAAATAATATTCTTAAGCTTATTTAAGAGTAAATTTATAATAAAATTTATAAAAAATTTCTTTTATAATTTAATAATAATAAAAAGTAAGATTAATTTATTATAGAGTCGATAATGTAATGTCTTAATACGTTAATATACGTTATAAATCTTAACGTAGTTAATAATTTTCTTAAGATTCTTATTTTAATAATATTTTCGAGTAAAAAGCTTATATATTTTTATAGCGTTAAAGTATTCTATTAAATAATTATTATAATATTCATTAATAAGTTCTTCTCGTAAGGTATTATTTCTAGATATATAGAGATAATTATTATTTCGTAATAGTTTCTTAAAGTCTAAGAATTATATTTAATTACGAATATAATATCGCTTTATAAATATATTCGCATTAACTCGAAAAGAGCTTATTTAATTATTATAAAATTATAGCTCTTAAATTAGCGTTTTTATTAATCTTTATAAACCGTTATATATAATTTTAAATATAGTCTTAATCTTTTTTTAAAAAATAATTATTTAAATATCTATAACTTGTAGCGTAGACGCTATTATTACTATTACTTCTTTATCTCTTTATAATAGTTTATTACTAATCTAAAGAGTAAGTTTATTTTAAAGTATAAATAATAATTTAATATTTAATAGCGATAAATCTTTATAATCTAATCGTCGCGATAGCGTATTTATAAAATTTAATTTTTCTATTCGATAAAAAATCTTAAAGTTATAAATAATTAACATTAGCGCTTAACGAATTTATCTAAAATTAAGTTTCTTTTATTTTAGAAATTTCTTAAGATTATTATAATCTATCTAGATCTTAATATAATAAATATTATCTTTTAAATAATAATATTATTATTTTATTACTATAACGATAGTAAATAATTTTTAATTATAAGTCTTATAATTTTATTTTACTAATATTATCTTTCTAGAAAAAAACGCGACGAGTTATTAATAATTATTATTTTTTTATTATAAAAGTATAGCTCTTATATTAAAGTTAGAGATATTAGTCTCTACGGGTAATTTCTTTTAAAAATTATATTATTATAAAAACGACGTAGTTATAAAAGTATTACGTAGTTACTTAAAAGCTAATCTAGCGTCTTTTAATTACTTAAATAATTGTAATTTTTTATTAACTTTATTATTCTTAAATAAAGTAATAAGAAATATTATAATAATAAAGTATTTAAAAATAAAGCGTTAATAAAAATTTATAAAATTTAAAAAGATTTATATATCTTAATAGCTTCGCGACGTTAATTATTCTTAAATCGTTATTACGCGTTTTTAATTTATAACTATATTATTAATAATTATAATCAATCTTAAGAACTTAATCGCTTTAGTGTAAAATTAATATTTCTTTAGATTTATATATAGCTCAAACTAACGTAATCGCTTAAGTACTTACTTAACGTATTATTAATATTTCGCCGACTTAGCGCTATAAATTAGAATATTATTTAAATATATTATATACGTAATATTTATAAGATTAATAAGAACTTTATTAATATAGACTTGAAACGTAAGTAATATATTTGTAAGATTAAAAGATATTATTAAACATTTAAAATAGTTATAGTGAGTACGAAACGTAGTCTTTTACTTATCGTTTTTTTTAATGCGAATTCTATAATAGATATTCTTAAAATTTAATTTTAAAAACATCTTAACGTCGTATAAGCGATTTAACGTCTCGATAATTAAAAGTTATAAATATTAATTCTTTATTATTATTATATTTAAGTTTTAATAATTTATATAAAAATATAATTTATTATTTTTCTTTAAGATAAAGAGAATAAGAACTTTAACGAAGAAAGTTAAATAATAAATTTAATTATTATAAAGTAATTTCTTTAGATATCGTTTTAGCTTTAATAACTTAATTTAAGATAAAATATAAAGAGATTTATAAAATAATTCTTTATTTTTCTTTATCTTAATAGTATAATTTCTCTATTTAAACGTAGATAAGATCTCTATTATATTATTAAAAAAGATATTCTTAGACTTTAGTAGTTCTCTTAAAAGCTCTAAATTATTAATATTTTTCTATTCGCCTCGCGCTATCGTAGCGTATACGATTATAAATATATTTAACTTTCGCTCGATTTCTCGAGTAAATTTAATCGATTTTTTAATTTAAAGTTTTCTAACATTAATCTTAAATCGTTACTACGTTGTCGTAGAATTACTTAGAACCTATAATTAATATAACGCGAGTATATCTAATACGATATTAAGATCTTCTTAATCTACGCTGTAGAATAGTATATTATATTATTATTCTTAATTTCAGCTATCGACTATTTAATAGTTTAGCTAATAAATATTATAATAATATATATCTTACTTATTAAGCGCTTTTATTTATAATAATATAATAATATATAATTAAAAATCTTATTAAATCACGAACTTTTATATAATTAAATTAATATATATCTTATAATCGAGTAAAATAATAAATTATCTTTAATTATTTTATAGCTTAATTTATCTCTTTATAATAATAAAAGAAATTATCTTTATTGTTCGTTTTTCTTACTTCGCTTTAGAGACGCTTATAAAATTAATTCGTTTTTTATCGATATCGTTATAACGATAATAATTAATTTATTTTTATCGAGATAATTCGATTTTATATAATCTAATTTCTAATAATATTAATAAATTATCAGGCCTAGCGCTACATACGCCTTAGCGCCGACTACTCATGAGTTCAGGGTCCATTGCGAGGTCATGGCGAGGTTCGTGACCTAAGGCCTTGGCGGGGCCTTGGCGATCATATGTCTTCTTCGCATACCCCAGGGTTTTCGTGTTCCTTAGAGATTAGTTCTACTAGGACTTAGTATCTAATTAAGGAATCACTATCGTATCGACTATACGTCTCTTATATTAATTGACCGCTTGCTAAGCGCTAGCGAACCAATCCCTTACATAAATAATAAATATTTTAATATTATAATTAGCGATCTTGTCACGGTTTTGATATCTACTCTTCGAATGCCAAGTCGGTATGGATTAATGTTACTTCGGAGAAGAGTTTTTAGAGCATTCGTAGTATATTTAAACAATGAAAGTAGTTAATCTCACTACACGTTTATTCGTTCGTGATAACATAGTAGCAACGCCTCGATTCTAATCCTTCGCATATCGTTATATATATAATTGATCTAAGTGACCTTTGACTCGTCTGGTTCGAGTCTTCGTGATAGTATTAGCATTCTTTTTAAGCCTATTAGAATATTCGTTTTATAGAACGTATAGTGTAACGACTTAGTATATCGGGCTTATAACTCGAAAGAGAAGTATTCGACCCCTCTGCGGCCTTTATAATAGCGAGTGCGATGACACTGAGGGGAGCAGGCCTGATGTGTGTTGAAGTTAAGAGCTAGGGAGTTAGGGGCCAGGGAGTTATTATATGTTGGAAGGCCCATACGATCGAGATTCGATGGTTCAAACCACTCTACTTGATGGCACGTGACTATACTGCTTCTCATGAGAGCCAAATACCACTGCACTACGGAGAAGCCTACCTGTTAGCCGACTTGCCAGCCAGTTAGCTTCAAATCCTTCTTTAGAATACGCACGTCCCACACGTTAAATAGTCGTACGTCACTAAACAGCAAAGCGCTAGCCAACGTCAGAGCGAGCATTTATCTCATATCAATATCAATTAGCGACATATATTCATCTCGCCGCAGTCATTATTATATAATTAAATCAATTAATTAGTTGATGTGTGACTGGCTATGAATTAATGGGAGCATGGTTTGGGATCTGAAATGACGAGGACGTTATTTTTTGTTGTTTTTGTAGGTAATTGTCACGGTTTTGATATCTGCTCTTCGAATGCCAAGCCGATGTGGATCAATATTGCTCCGGAGAAGAGTTTTCAGAGCATTCGTAGCATATTTAAACAATGGAAGCAGTCAATCCCACTACACGTCCATTCGTTCGTGATAGATCTTAGTCTTACGTTTCTTATCTTCTTCTCGAAAACGCGTAGATTTAACACTATTCTTTAAAGTCGTATCAAATTTCAAAATTCGAGCTTTTAGAGACTTATCTTTATTAGATTTCTCTAATTACTTTAAATTAAAGTTATTATTATTAAGACGCGCGCGCTTTAAAATTATTTTTCATATAATTATTATAATAAGAATTTCTTTTCTCTACTTAGATATATTATTAATATTAAAAATCTTATTCTTTAGCTTAGGTCGTAGCTTAATTAAGAAAAAACTCGTTTAATACTTCTTCGTAAATAAAAATAAATAAGTTTTTAATTTTTTTAGATAGATCTTAAAAACTAAGATCTTTTAATCTTATTAGTATTTTATTATTTTTTATTTTTTATAAACGAGTAAATATCGATTTATTAAATTTATAATTAAATTAAATAAAAACGATTTAAAAAACTCGAAGATAATTTTATTTAGTCTATAGACCTAAAAATATCTATATTACTATATATTAAGCTCGTCTTTTAGGAATTATATATAATAGATAATCATAGCTTAATTAATAATAAAATACTCGAGACTTATAAGAAATCGAATTTCAACTTCGTGAAATTAGCGTAAATATTTCTCTTTATTATTATTCTTATAAGAATATATCTTTTTAAAATAAAATATCTTTATTTTAATTAAAATATTTATTAAAAACGAAATAATAAATAAAATCGTTATCGCTTCGACGAGAATTATAGAAAAATTTAAATTACGTAGCACGTTATTACGTGCTCGTAACTCTATTAACTCTTATTTTAATTTTAAATAATAATTTTTTACTTAAGCGTTTTTAAGATATTTTTTTAAAATCGTTTAGTTTTTTAAGATAAATTCTTAAAAATTAATATCGAAGTTATATCGCTTTAAGATATATTTATTTTAATTTAACGAAGAGTTTAATATCGTAATAACGATAAGTTTTTTTCTTTAAAAGATAGAGAAATTAGAATTATAAGAAATTAATTCATTAACGCTTAATAAGCGATCTAATTAATATAAGAGACGTATAATTAATACGATAATAATTTCTTTATTAAATATTAAGTCTTAATAGAATTAATCTCTAAAGAACACGAAAACTCTAAAATATGCGAAGAAGATATATAATCGCCAAGGCCCCGCTAAGGCCTTAGATCATGGATCCCGCTATAATCTCGCAATAGACTTTAAACCTAGAAGTAGTTGACGCTAAGACGTATGCAGCGCTAGGTCTAACAATATAATCGATAAGTTTAATAAGTACGAATTATAGAAATAATAAGTATAAGAGACGTATATTTAAAAAAAGAATTTAAAGATTAGTTAATTTTAAAAAAAGAGCTTAGAAATAAAGAAACTTAACTACGAAGAGTCGAATCTTAGATTATCGTAATAAAAAATAATATTAAAGCGACTAAGAAAAGCTAACGACGCCCTGAAAGATAATAAGAAGTTTCTATTATATAGAGTAATAATATTAATTAAAATATGATTTATAGATCTAATATCGAGTAAATATATATTAAACGCTAGATTATTAAAATTCTTTTATTAACATATCACGCGAAGAAGACTTCTTCTTCGAATTTATAACGAGACTTTTTAATTTCTCGAATAATAAATATAAAGAGATATAAGATTTCTAGTTATTAAAGAAGAAAAAATTACTATTAGTAAAAGAGATAGAGAAGATATCTAGATTTTTATTTATAAAAGACGACGTAATAAGCTAAGAGTTATTAAAAGACGTAGATTCGTCCTCGTTCTTATCCCTCTCTTTATTATCTTCTTCGTTTTTATCGTTATTATTAAATCTAGAATTTACTATCGACGAATTTAACCTAAAAAGATTTATCTAAAGTTAATATTAATATATATTAAACGCGCTTAAAATCGATATAAGTTATAGAAATATATACGCTATAGCGTAATATATTTAAATCTTCTATAAGGATAATAAAGATAACGTTAAGAGACTTAACTTAATTAACTTAAATACTTAAAGTATTTGATTTTTTTACGTTATTAAAGCGATCGATAACTTATTAATAAGCGTTAAGAATCTTCTTATATATCTTTATAATATTTATTAATTAAAATATCGAGATATATTTAAAATCGTCTAAGTTAAGATTATTAATTATTATTATTTTAAATCGACGACGAAGTTTAAATATATAATTTACTTTTATAATAATCTTATAATACTTAAGAATTTAAAATAGCGATCGTTTAATAAGTATTAGATATACGAAATCTATATATTAATTTATCGCGACGTAATCGAAACGCGATTTCGTATAAATTATATATTTTATAAGTATATTACCTTCGAAATCGAATACTATCTTATATTTCTCGAAATCGTATTCGTAAATATAGCGAATATATCGCGAATATGAGTTCTTAATTAAATCGATTAACGATTTTATTAATCGTGCTACGATTAAATACTAGACGAGCTAATAACGTATTAATAACGATTATATATTATCTATAATTTTAAAAAATCTATAGTAGCTAATACGATAGAAGATATCTTAAATATATTTAATATATATAAAGTGTCTATAAGGTATAAATTTATATCTTGCAAGTTAAATACTATATATATAATAATATATATAATAAAAAGAGAAAATTTTCTTAAAAATCGATACTCTTTTATTAATAACTTTATTATCGATATACGCGAATTATACACGTCGCGTATACTTAACTTAAGAATAATATTTACTTTACGTATTATTAAAATGATATAACTAATATAAAAAATATTTCTAATATACTTTATATACGAAGCGCTACTCGAAGAAATTCTTTTTTTTTTTTAATTAAATCTAAAAAATTTTAATAAATTTTTTAAGAAAATTAATTCTTTTTTTAATATTAAATTCGGGTACAAATTTTTAAAGAAAAAAGATAATTATTAGAAATAAGATCTTAATTCTTAGGCGAGGGAATTTTAAATTACTTAATATACGTAGACTTAGCGAACACTTAACGAATATACTTAAATAAGCGATTTTTTTTAATTTTCTTTTCTTCTTTCTTAAGAATTAATCTTATTATTAAATCTATATATAAAACATATATCTTTTTAATTTTATACTACTATATAACTCTAAGACTCTAATTTACAATTAAGTTTAATATATTTATAAAGCTTAATTACGAGTCGAAAAGATCTAGTATATTTAATAAAATATTTCATACTATACCGTACTATATCATATCATGGGAGAATATCATGGGAAGATTATATTAGATTACTTATAAAGATATAAGATAAGAAATTACTAATATTATGAAATGATCTAAGAAATTTCTAATATATGTAGAAGTATCTTATAATGTAAATTATTTCTTATATTAGGTGGCGAATAAGATAAGAAAATTTTAGATTAATATATAAGTTAGGGCGAAATTAGCTTAA